>VZTL01049562.1:20576-76612 GCA_013400535.1 Scopus umbretta | reverse complement strand
TATGTATGGCGTATGTAAGGCATGTGCACGGCATATGTGCGGCCTGTGTACGGCGTATGTACAGCGTATGTGCGGCCTGTGTACGGCATGTGCACGGCGTAAGTACGGCCTACGTACAGCGTATGTACGGCCTCTGTACAGCGTATGTATGGCATGTGCATGGCGTATGTATGGCCTATGTACAGCGTATGTATGGCCTCTGTACAGCGTATGTACGGCCTATGCACGGCGTATGTACGGCCTATGTACAGCGTATGTATGGCGTATGTAAGGCATGTGCACGGCATATGTGCGGCCTGTGTACGGCATATGTACAGCGTATGTGCGGCCTGTGTACGGCGTATGTATGGCGTATGTGTGGCATGTGCATGGCCTATGTATGGCCTGTGTACAGCATGTGCACGGTATATGTATGGTGTGTGTATGGCATGTGCACGGCCTGTGTACGGCGTATGTGCGGCATGTGCATGGCCTACATACAGCCTGTGTACGGCCTGTGCATGGCATGTGCACAGCATATGTATGGTGTATGTGCGGCACGTGCATGGCCTATGTACGGC
This sequence comes from Scopus umbretta, assembly GCA_013400535.1. NCBI lineage: Eukaryota > Metazoa > Chordata > Aves > Pelecaniformes > Scopidae > Scopus > Scopus umbretta. The sequence continues at coordinate 76,052 of VZTL01049562.1, read as the reverse complement.
CTGTGCCCGGTTTATGTAAGGCGTGTGCATGGCGTATACATGGCCTATGTACGGCGCGTGCATGGAGTACGTACAGCGTATGCATGGCATATGCATGGTGTGTGCATGGCGTATGTACGGCGCATGCACGGTGTATGTACGGCGTATGCATGGCGTATGTCTGGTGCGTGCACGGCCTACGTACACCATGTGCAGGGTGTATGTATGCCGTATGTGTGGTGTATGCATGGCGCATGTATGGCCTATGTATGGCATGTGCATGGTGTGTGTCCACTTTATGTATGGCGTATGCATGGCGCATGCACGGCGTACGTACAGCGTATGTACGGCATGTGCACAGTGTATGTATGGCATATGCATGGCGCGTGCATGGTGTATGTACGGCTTATGCATGGCATATGCACAGTGCGTGCACAGCGTATGTATGGCAAGTGCATGGCATGTGCACGGTGTATGTATGATGTATGCGTGGCCTATGAACAGCGTGTGCGTGGTATATGCACGGTGCGTGCACGGTGTGCGCAGGCAGGTGAGATCACGCCTGTGCATGTGCACGTGTGATTGCAGCCGTGTGCACCGATAGGTGTGTGCACACATGCTGGTGTGCTAAAAGTGGGCGCACGAGCGTGCACAAGTGCGTGCATGCGGCTGCGTGCGTTCGTGCCTGTGCTTGATGGCATGTGTGTGCATGTGACTGCACGTGTGTCTGTGCAGGGCCGCCTGTGGCTTCTGCAGTGCGCACAAGGCGCGTGCAAGCGGGTGACTGAGCGAGCGGACGCTGTGCGCGGATGTGCCGGTGCAGTGCGCCTGTGGTGTGCGAGGGGCGCGTTTGGGGATGCAGGGAGCGTGTAGGGGTGTCCCCTTCCCCTCCCCGATGCGCGTTTTGGCTACCCCGGCCTTTGCGATCCGCCGTCACGCGGGGCGCCTGGGGACCGTGACACCGAGCACGGCTGGGGCGCGAGCGCCGCTGCGGCGCTCCGGGGCCCTCCCCGAAACACAGCCCTCGTCGCGCTTGTCGGCGCCGGCTGCGCAGCGGCTGGCGGCGGGAGGCTGGACGGGGTGCTGCCTTCCTGGGCTGTCGGATCAGCAGTCCGCGGAGGTGATGATCCAAGCGGCTGCATCGCTGGTTAACGTCTCTGTTCACCCCCAAACGCGTGCTCCCCCCCCCGGCGCGCTTCCCCCCCTGCACGCGTGCTCATCCCTCGCTGTCGGGCACGGGGCTCTCGGCACGGAGAGCGCTCCTGGCTCGCCTTGCCGCGGCAAAGCCACCTCCTGCGGAATTTGCGGACTCGTAAATGGGAACGGCGAAACACCTTTTTTGTGGCTTAAACGGGGTGAACTCCATCGGCTGCTTCTCGCGGCAGGAACGCCGTCGGCTTGCGGGGCTGGGCTTCCCTCCGCTCTGCCTTTTGCGGGACTTTTTTGGGGGGACGCGCTGTCCTCGCAGTGCTGCGTGTCACGGGGACGCGCCGCGCCGAGCCTGGTAAGCTGCACGCTGCTCGTCGCCCGCGATGCTCCGGGGAGGATGCAATGGGAGGACTATGCTGATGGGATCTTGACCTGCCTGGTGGTATTTGGCATGGCACGGCAACCCCAGCGGTGAGTTTGCGAGCTCTTCCCAGAAAAGCAACAAGAAACCTTGCACCACGGAGCTCAGCAGCCTCCTAACCGCCTGGAGGGTGTTTATTTTTGTCATTACAAGGCAAGCACGTGTTTCTCTTCTATCCTGCTACTTCTACAACTGCCTGCTGGGGATTTAAAATTATTTTTATTATTTTATATTTCATTTATGTCTGGAGGCTCTTTCATGCTAGAGTCTGTACAAACACATAGTCTTTCCTACTGAGTTTACAATCTAGGCAGACAATGGATGAGAGAAATTAAGTGCTAATGGCCCCGTTTTATAGCTTGGGAATTGAGACCTGCTGTTGCTCACTGTTTGGTCTAGGATCATGCAGGGAATATGTAGGCAAGCTGGGAAGGGAACCAGATCCCAAGCTTCTCTTTGTATGGAGGCGTTCAGGCTGCAGTTTCTTCAGAGCCTGTGATGAAGTGACCAGGACTCATTGAAATGGGGAGGAATTGGTTCACAAAGCCGTGCCATGCCAAGCGCTCTGCTCAGGAAAGTGAGCCCTGAGGATGGAGCAGAGCATGGAACCGGAAAGGTTAGGAAGACACCAACGTGCCTGGAAAGCTGATGTCGGCTCAGGGCTGGTTGACGGCAGCCGTGGTGCAGCTTGGCTTTTTCCGCTGCTGTCCAGAATCTGTCAAACCTGGAATCAATGCTTTTAAGAGCTTCCTTTGCAGGGAAAGCTGGCAGATGCTCATTGTCCAGGAGCACCACAACAGTGGAGAGTGTTTCACCTGGGAGAGAAGCCTCCAGAAAACGGGAGTGTGGCAGTTAAAGAGACGGGATGACCTTCTGCTCAGGTTCTTCAGCATTACTGCAATTGCTGACAGTGCCAGGAATCACGTAAAGATGCCCTTTACTGAGATGGAAGCTGTGGCTGCAGGTGAGAGTCTTCCTGCAGCTGGAAGAAGAGCAGTGCAGAGACAAACAGGGTCGCGCCGCTCCCTGCCGCCGACCCACCGAAGTCCTGTTGTCCCAACAGCTTACCTTGCAGCGCCGGCGCCCGCACCTGGGTGCTGGACTGACGTCAGTGGCAAAATTCCCGTTTCCTGAGCGGCGGTAGGACTCGCGCTCAAAATGTGACCTTGGCTGCTCTACGGGCAGACCTAGCGTAAGCCTCAAAGGACAGCGCTGGTCTGTCCTACTGTAGCAGAGCTTGGTGTGCAAACAAGCTAGCATTCTATTTATCATCGTGTCACTAATTTTTTGAGGGTCTGCTTGGACGTTTTTTAGAAAACAGCAGGAATTCCTTGCCTCTTGCACATATCTTAGTTTTTAATGTTTTTTTTAAAATGTCTAGTGAAACATCTTTAAGGCCAAAAAGGGCGGCCTGATGCCTTATCTGTTGCGCGCGTTCTGGTTTGCGGGGGAGAAGCTAGTTGGTAGCATCTTGGAGAACAAAATATTGAAGTGTTTTTCTATGGGGGTGTGGGGAAACTTTTCTTGATAACAGATTTTATGTCACTGTATGTTTATTTCTTTAAGGTTTGGGTGGGTGGAGTGTGGGCTGTGGGCTGTATCCCTTTCAGGTAAAAGCCATCCGCATAGGTGGAGCAGTCTTTGTTGTTTTTGTTCATTTAACTTCTGCAGAAAGCCGCAAAGGACGGACTTCTTTTCTATGCAAACAGGGGAAAGAGGCATTACCAGAGTCAACCCCCATGGAGCCAGGGAGGTTTCAGTTTGCAATAAGCATGTTTGAAGGTGAAGTGGAGGTAGCGACTTCTGCTGCCAGTTACATTTCAGAGCCCTGCGGTGTGTCCTCCTCGCGGTTTGGCTGGTGGAGCCCCTCTGGATGGGGATGGCATATCACAGGGCCTCTTCTGGGAGGGAGCACTGGAAGCGCGTCAGGTGGAGGGGTTTTGAAGTACGCATTGAAAGCAGCAATTGCCTCAGCGTTAGCCTCGGTTAAAAAAAACCAAGCGTACAATGTTAAATTATGCCTCACGCATATTGGAGGAGCATAGAAGTGTAGGCTTCATGGGAAGAGCATCTAAGGGGTTTGGCCGCCCCCCCCCCGAAATAAGTGGCTGAAATAAGCATGTTTCACCACTATGTGAGAAATAGTCTAATTCTGTAAGTTTTCATGGGCATTTCTGCTGACAAATACAGGAATTGCTCTGTAATGTAACGCCAATAATTTATTAGTATGGTGGGGTTTTGGGTAAAGAGAAAGGCTCTAGCAGTTAGCACAGGTACTGACTGCTGTGGAAATTTTCTGTTCTGACTTCTGCCAGCTGTGGCTTTCCTACGGTGCAGAATTTAGACTTCTGCTAAGTTTGTTCTCACCTGCATACCAGTGACTAAGTCTTTGAGTCATCAAGCAAGGCCTTGGCTGAAATGACAGGTTTTTTTTCTCAGTTGATCTACAAGAGCTTGGAAGCTAAGGCTGTCCGCTATTTTGTAGTGACCGGGGAGCAGTGCGGGGCTCAAGGAATGTGGCTCGTTGTGGGGTTTTGTAGAAGTTGCGGTTATGCTCAAGCAACCGGTTTTCACAGGGCTGCTGCCAAAGTGCAGGTTCCGGCGCTTGCACGTGACGGCAGCCATGGAGCTCTCCGCGGGTTAGATCCCCGTGCAGTGATTACAAATCAGAATGAGGCCTCGTGGGGAAAAACGTGCGTTTGTAGAGTTCACTTTAAAAAAAAAAAAAGCTGCTTGCTTCAGCTGCCTGAAAAATCACAGCTCCCGTGCTCGGGACGGGGCTGCCCTCCGCTCACCCTGCTGCTCGCGCGGCCGCGCTCCTAAGCAGCGGCAGCGGCAGTTTTCCGCAGGGCTGTAAGTGGAAGGAGGTGGCTGGAAAAGGCCATTTACGTTTCTCAAAGTTGTCTAGGAAACTTGGGTACAAAGTTGATACGCAGGTGATATGTGGAAGGTGTCCTTTTTATGGGAGGATGTGAGAAACGTTATGAAGTTTAGCATTTGTAGGGGATTATTGAAATCACATGGAAAAGGCATGGGCAAAAAGGTAAAAAGAGGCAAAAAGAAAGTGAGTCAAAGCCATTTTCAAACCGCTTCCAGCATATTTAAATTAAACCAAACTAAAATGACTCTACTTTAGCCTGATGGCCCACAGAGGGCTTTACTATGATTCAACTGACCCTATTTGAACCCACGCCTTCATTTCAGGGGTAAGTTTTCCTCAGTTTTTCCCGGAGTCCCAGCTCGGTGGGCGCAGTGTGGAGCGTCTGTGGTGGAGCATTTCTCAGCCTTTCCCACACGGTGTCAGCATCTCTCAATGAGAGGGCTGCGGTTGCTCCTGGTCGCTTGCGGATTTACCCAGGCTGTAACTAGAGATCAGAGGTTTGGCTTGGGAGCCTTCTCCCAAGAAGAGCATGCTTTTTCATCTCCTGGGTGACTGAAGGCAAGAGGAGAGGAGAGCAGCTTGGAGGGAAGGACGCAGAGGAGATCATGTCTCTGGTGTCCTGAGAAATCACAGCTTTCTGTCTCCGCTCTCCTCCAGTTACTTGTGCGGTGTGATGGCCGCAGCCAAAAGAGGACTGTGACTGTGGACTTGTTCTGGATGTGCCGTGGGTCACTTGGAGCCCGGGGAGGTTGCTGGTGCATTGTGAGAGTGCCTTCTGTTACCTGTCTTTGCATATAACCTGTATTTTTTGTCTTCAGATAGCTTCCCCTTGCAGGAAGGAGAAGGAAGTGTTTTCATCTTTGTTACTACTCACTGAAGCTTCATTTCCTAGTGCGTTTCAGACCATGTGCCATGACCGACAAATGATGCATGTCTGGAGGAGGAGATGCCTTGTGAGGAAGACTCCTTTTGTATTACTGCTTTTAAAGGGAATTAATTTCCAAGCTGAAGATCACCATTACTACTTGGCAAGGAGATACCTCCCTCCTTGCGGAGGGCCATACAGAATCTGTAAGGCATGGACAGTTGTTAGGGCTGTGAGATGTCTTGGACACATCCAGGCTCCCCTCTGCTTCCACTTCTGCCCCTCTCCTACCACACGTGTTTTGTGTGGCTGGAGGGAAGGTGTAGTGTTACTCATGTGGAACACATCTGAGACACGTTTGGGTTCTGACTGCCCCTAATGGGCTAGCTAGACCGTGATCCCAAGGGAGAAAGACCAAACCTCCCCAGGGAGACGTTACCACTGTGGTGTCAGTCAGCGGGCTGTGGAGCAGGGAGCCGTCTGCTCAGGGTAGAGCTGGTGCAGACCAGGTCACGATGCCCTGTGTGCTCTCCGCTGTAGCTTACGAGCAGGTCTCTGCGTTGGGCAGGTACCAGAAGCCCTAAGTCCCCAGAGAGGAGGAGCTCTTCAGAACTGATGTCTTGCTAGTGCATCATCTCTGTGCCCTCTTGTGCAGGAGCAGCAGTGGTCCTGATGCTGGGGCAGCTGTCACAAGTGGCAGGAGAGCTATGTGGCATGGCTGTGGTGCTGCAGGACGATGCCCCACCATCTTCTCAGGCTCAGGGTGAGCCGGCATGGTGGGTGCACATCCAACGGCTGCAGCCCATGTAATGTCCCAAACAGGATGCTCAGCTGAGGAGGCAGGCTCTGGCAGCATTTCAGGTCTTGCTTGTGATGGCGTGGAGACCTTTTCTGTTGTTTGTTATCTGCAGCATGCTTCAGAACAGCCTCCACATCTCCAGCTGCATGCCTCTCGGCTGTTTGTTAGATTGTGCAGGCAACACTGGCACCTGAGGGGTTGTTCATTTGTAGATGGGTGTGGAGCTGTGCCAGAAGCTGCTGGCAATAAAAACATTTTGATGAGTCTTGTAACGATCTGGTTACTTGCCAGGTCTGCTGCAATCCCACCCAAAGCCTGGTGGAACCATGTCTGTTGGGGTACAGCTCTGTGCCATGCAGTGACTCTCGCCCTCTGCATGCACTTGGGTCACAAAGTTTGAGCTGAAGCATTGTAGCTACCTGTGACTTTCTGGCAAGGCAGACTACTGCGAATGTGTTAACCTCTTCAAAGGAGTCTTGTGCAACTCCCTGTTGAAGAGCAGGGCTGAGCTGCAGAGTGGCAATTGCTGCTGGCTGTGTTAGTCATCCAGAAAGAGACTTGTTTTTCCTTCTCCCCCTCCCTGCCCTGGCACAGGGGTAGAGATTCTTTCTCACTGCTTGGCGTGGCCAAAACTTAGAAGAAGAAACGTGTTATCTCCAAGGGAATCAGTCAACTCTCCTCTAAAAACATGAGCTTCTATTTGTGCAGCTCTGGTGGGGAGATCTTGCTCTGGTGGTGTTGAATTTTGCTGCGATAGCCCCTGGAGTCTGAAACCAGTTCTGCAGGGAGATGTATGCAAATGAAAACGTGTGTGTGTGTGTGTTCACACCTCCTTCCACAGTAACGTTCGCGTGTAGATGGGTGATTCCCTGATAATAAGATGCAAAGTGGTGGGTATGCTATAGAAACCTGCAAGGTTGCACTGACTACCTCTGCTAGTGAGGCCAATAAACCAGAGGGAGCGGAGGTCTTTGTACCCAGCAGTTGCCATTTGCGGTGGGGTAGTGTGCTCCTGCTGCAAAGGGGAACACTTACTTTACTTTTCTTGTAATTAAAATTGGTAAAGGAGAAAGCCTAAATTTTGAGACCACCAGAAGGCCTGTGGGAGCAGGTTCTGAGGAAGTCACCAGTGATATCTTGGTCAGACAAAGGTTTTTTGGATGTCCAACTCAGCACCTTCATTTTCAGACAGTTGGGTGGGAAGCAGGTTGCCTCTGTTGGGTGTGTGAAATGTAAAAGCTCTAGTGAAATGAAGACTTGAAGGAGTTTTTGGAAAAGACACTTTGAATTGTGAGTCACTTCTGTTTGCGAAGATTTTACTTTTTGCTACCTGGTTATTTAAGAGCATTTTAGGAGCACCTTCTTCCGTCTCCGGAGCATTCAGCCACTTGGAGTTTGGTCATTATGTGAATATTAAGCCAGGACTTCGTTCCAGAGGAGTGCAGCTTTTGAGTTTTACGCTGCTGCGTAGCCTTCAGGACAGGTGGGGACTGAAAAGTAGGCGCATTTGTCAGTGTCCTGCCACTGCGCAGGGCTTCTGCAGCAGTTCTGGGGTTCTTCAAGCCTTAACGGACACCTACATGAAATCCATCTGCCCTTGTTGCAAAGGCAATGAAACTCTTGACACCTAGGGGAGCACATACAAAGTTGGTTTCTCTTTCCTGTGTTTTTTCAGAAATACACTTGGTCATATGTGTATCACCACTGAGATTTTACACCTCTCATGTTGCATAACGTGAAAAATTCATACGAGCTCCCAGGGCAACGCAGAGGTTTTTCAGTGAAGTTCCTGTTGCTTTCAGTGGATTTTAGACCATGCTCGTAGTTAAAGAAGAAGGAACTAGAATTGATGGGAGAAGTTCTGATTTTGGTACTGGGCGGTGTGCACAGATGCTGAATCCTGGAAGGCCTTTTGGACTATTTATTACACTGGAAATTATTTGGTCTTTTCCTCTCCTGCAGGATGATTCTAGACATTAGAATTGTCCTTCAGTCACAGAAGTTTCCCAATAAAGCACATAATCACTCAAGAATTAGGGGTTTGTGCAACAGTGCTCATCAGCAAAGAAAGGAAAGTAAATATCTGCTTGCTATCTTATTTTAGACAATTGAATTAAAAAAAACCAAAGCAGCAGGAAGGGAAGTTAGAGTTTCAGTTCCTGCAAGCTGAAGATTTGCATGGGTTCAGCAATGACACATAAGATCATGCTTATGTTGGCTCGGCATCTGCCATGCATGTGGTAAAGGTGAAATGAAAGTCTCCATACTTGTTAAGACCTGAACAAGGTTTTTGTAACGAGCTGTGGCAGTGACGGGTTGTTCTTTAATATCAAGAAGATTTGACTCTGTGCTTGAGTAGTAGTCTTAGCTCTGTGAAGAACCGAGGTCTTCTTGAAAGACGAAAGTGAAAAATAACTTTCAATGCAGCTTGAAGATAGGTTAGCCTGCTGCCCAGAGCTGTGCGTGTCCATACTTGAAAACCTGCAATTCCTGCAAAATCTAAACATGTGAGGTCTTTCTTGTTTTAGTGAGAGGACGGGAAGGCTTCCATACGTGGTACTAGTTACAGAGCTAGGTACTCCTATTGCTACTTTTGCCAAGTGACATTTTATCTCTGGTTTAGTGCTTGGGGAAGAAGTGCAGGATTGACTTGGGTCACTGAGGAGCAGACCTAGGGATACGGCCCATGTTTTCTAAGTCTTGTCCAAAGTTTTAACCATCGGATCAGACTGAGCTTCCTTTCCCCTTACAGTACCACTACTGGAAATGTGCAAATGTTGAAGCTACCTTGGCCACGTATCCTTTGGGTGGAATTGCGCAGTGCCAGCCTGGAAGTTCATGCCAGCACAAAGAGGCAATCAAGCAGGAAAAGGCCTGGTAGAGAGCAAATATTGCTAGGTAATTTTTTTTCTCTAGTCAGCCACCTTCTTTATTTCATCTTCTTTCATCCTTCTCATTCTTACCTTTTTGTACTGTGCGGTCAGCTATTAGTACAGATCACCACAAGGAATAAACTGCCCATTTTGGGAAGTGTGTCTAAGACCTCAGAAAAACCATGTTAAGATCCCATGCCTTTGTGTATCTCCTGGTTTTATGGTCGGCTATATCTGAACCTGGAGAGTTACTCATTGTGTTACACATCCATTCTATTCTCTTTCCCAGCCCCCTGAAGCATACTCTCACCACACAGTGGGCTTTAAGGAGGGTAAGGTGGTCTAGCAGTGGATTGTGCTGCTGTCGTTAAATACAGTATGATGCTATTTATCTAGTTATTTTTCCTTATATTCCAACTGCATGTTCTTGTCCCATCCTTTGTGCCAGCAGTGAGCCCTGAGCTGGTCCTGCCACCTATCTGATCCATGAAAAGCCTCTGCTTTTCAGTCTGGTCAGGCCCTTTGGTCTACTTGCTTGGAGATCATGAAGCTGCTTGTGATAATACAAACAAGGGGCAGCTGAGGTCTCAGCTGACTTAAGTTTCCCCAGATCCGTCTTACAGTGGCTCAAGTAGGAGGGGAGAAATCCCCTGGTGTGGAGAGAAAACCCACCACTGGCCCCTTTGGGGAGGTGGCCCCCAGGCAAGGCAGCTCTGCGTACAAGCTGGGGAGGAAGGTAGTTGGCCGTGCAAGAAGTTGTCCGCCAAGATCTGACACCTCCACCCCCAGAACGAGCGTTTTGGTTATTTTTCCATATAAAAGTAGATGTGGGGAGAGGAAATCATAGCACACTCTCAGCTATTCTGATTGTTGCAGCATGCCACCACCCTTCCTCATCGCCCATGTGCATTATTTTTAGGGTTTGTTTGCCACTTAACTCTGGCTCATTCTTTCTTAGGGTGGCAAAGACTTCCCTCCCGCAGCTACCCAGGTGGCACATCAGAAACCACAGCTGTGCCTGGAGAAGCTTCCCCTTCACTGTCAGATCAATCGGTTCATTCACCAGCAAGCGATGGGAAGCAGTGCCTGGGACAGCACGAGGAAGGGAGAGGACAAACCAGTGCTTGCTCTGAGACGGATGGTAGCAACTCTGTTTAGTGAGGCCTCATTCCAGTTTACCTCCCCCTAATTCCAGTTTACCTTCTGCCCAGCCCAGATCCATTTGGCACTGAGGGCTTTTAAACCGTAACTTAAAAATACACACTAGCACACATGCATAGATAAAGAACTGGCAGGGAAGGAGAAATTATTAGCAACAATACTTTATTTGGAACACTGAGGAGTCCAGGGCTTCTGAGCAACGGTTTCCCACAATGACTTGGAGAAAGGGTTGCAGGAACCACCTTGAGACCTCACGACTATGACTAGGTGGCAGTTGTCTCTCCTGCTTGATGTAGTTTATTGCAGACCAGTGGTCCCTTTCTGCAACGAGGGCCAGGCTTTATTAATTGACTTTTTAAAGGTTTAAAACTGCGATTGGAAGCTAAGCCCCCCAGTGAACTGTAAAAGGGACCTTCTTTCTTTGTCTTGCTGGTGAAAGGTACTAAAATGAATTAAATCCATCCTGGAAATGCACTTTTTTTTCTGTAACAGAAGCTGTGTGGTATGGCTGGGATATTTGTGGCTCTAAGGTGTGACCTTGGATGGTTGCTTGGTGGGCTGAGTTTTACTGGTTTAAATCAGGGTTGTAAGTTGGAGTTTGTTTTCTTAAAATTCAGGAACTTTCCTGTTTATAATGCTTGGTTCACAGCCACCTCTGAGACACATAGGGAACTGTTAAAAGCATAGCAGCTTTCTGCAAATCTGTTCTGTTTCATATTTTCTGTGCTCTGGTTCAGAGCTCTTGTTTCAGCAGGCTGCATCTCTTGCACAAATGAGCTCCTTGGACTTGGGGTGGTTGAGACTTCTGACCTAGTTGTGGTAAGCAAGACCTAATGTTTATTTAAGGAGCCTTGGGTTTAGACTTATTATCTAGAGTTGTATTGTGGTGCCGTAGTCTTGAGATGCTCCTTATCGCTGCTTGAACCTCTGGCCTGGATGCTGAAATTAGCCTAACACTTTCTTTTGGGGGAGAAACCATGAGAGATACGCATTGTTTAGGGAAAGCAGAAGTGGGCCTTAGTTTTGGCACTTGAATGTTAAGCTTCATGTCTTCTGGTTTTCTTTGAGGTTCCTTTCTCTTTGATTCCACGGTTGCAATTATAAAACACTTTCTGGAAAGGATATTGGTCATCCCTGCATGCCTCAAGGCTTAAGTTAACAGGGAAGAAATGTTCTGTGCACGTTAATCATGCTGCATTGGTCTGTTTGAGTCGCAGAGCTGAATTAGATAGATGGCTCATCTCAACTAGCATGGCAATTACTGTCCTTACCTTGTTTGTAGGTGTTCTAGCCACCAGAGCTGTGGTCGCTCCCTCTCCCTGTGAGCAATTTGCACGGTAATATGGTATCTCGTTACTGACTTTTTAATTTAAAAGTGAATGATAAAATGTTACGACACAAAGCTTTTCACACAAACATTGGTGAGTAGCCATCAGGTATATCCAGTAGTGGAGTGTTAAGGCAGTTGAGTTAATAGTTAAAATAAAGACTACTACTTCATCTGTTGATGACTTGTTTACTATATAATTCATCAACAGATGAAGTAAACCAACTTTTTTTTCTGGTTAGTTTATTTTACATACTATTTTTTCCTGCAGGGCAGTACTGCCACAAAACTAGGTTGATCAACAAACAGCTCTTGACAGGACCAGAAGGATATGATATGAAATATTATGATACATATAAGATACATCCTATGGAGGAAATACAATGCAAAAACAAAGGTATCTTTTTTTTTTTAATTGTTCTGATTTATTTTCCACAAATAGCTAAATACAGTCAGTTTTCAGATTTCAGTGGGGAGTCTCAAGTTCTGTCATCTTAACCAATGTTGACATGATTCATCTAAATAAGTGGCAGGTTTTTTCTGTCCATTAAACTTAAAAAGGAAAAAAAAGCCATGCACGCTGAATTCACCACTGTCTTGAGGAGGTACCAGATGCAGCTGTCCCAGATGATGCTGTTAGTATCTCATTTGTATAGAAGCAGCTGCATGTTTTCCTATTTAGAATCCATCTAGTCAATAAAGACCTGAAGACTTCTCAGTTTGTAGAAGGGGAATGGTTTTTATCAAATAGGACACCAGTACACTTGCATGTTTTGGTGAAGCAATGTTCCTTGCTAGAATAAGTTAGATGAATGCATTTTGCATAAAAGTTTTAGTTAAAGCAGTGTATTTTCAGGGTACATTCATGTACATATTTAACTTTTTCTGGGTAAAGCAGCTTTACATATATGAATGCACATTAGGAACGTATTGTTACTGATGAAGAAAACGAAAAAGACCCTGTATTATGGGTTTTGCTTCCTCTGGCAAAGTTCTCATTAGCTGAGTGTCTTGCCCGAGTAAGGACTACAGGAACAAACCAAGAACAAATGACTATTCAGTGTCAGTTGTAACCCCCCATTTCATATGATAGAGAAGCAGCACTTCTGTACGTGTTACATGGGCATTATAAAAGAAAATGTGTTAAACGGTTGCATGGGATTGTACTTCAGCATAGGCAGGTAATGCAGAGCAGAATGTGCTTTCTTCCTGAATCCCAGCTCTTGGCAAAATCCCATACTCCAGAGCCAAATGGTTTATGAAGAATAACTTATTTAATTATGATGGCAGCCAGCTAGAAAACTGGCAACATTGCCTCAAAATCAGCTAACTGAATTATTTCCTTGGAAGGTTGATTTTAATTCTCATGCCTCTAAAGCAACGTGTTTCGTCCTATGATCCAGAGAGTTCCCTGTATCGCTCCAAATGGATCCATGTGTGGTATTAGAAAAAAGTATAAATATATAGTTTAGTAAGCGTGTTCTGCTCTGCATGGCTCTGTGTGTCCACTGGAACATGCCTTACAGTTTCCACAAAACTGTTCAACTGCTGCTCTGGAGGGCAAGGCTATGCACCTCCGCTGAGTTAGCCTGCTCCTGCCCAGCACCGAGAGTGGTTCTTGACCAAGACCTTTTGCCGTTGACGTCTGGCTCTGGGGAGAGCTGTGCGTGTTAGAGCACACAAGTCAATAACAGATGCACAAACAATTGCAGCAACTCCTCCCCAGTTGACATTCAGAGGTCTCGTCTCGTGACAGCAGTTCCCAGGGTATTCATCTGTCAGTAGGAATCTTCACTCTTCTAGTAAATGCACCAACTGGCATTACATTCTGGGCTGCTTTTTAAGGTCTTATTTTACATGACAATAATCTGTTGTTCAGCTGCCATGCTCCTTTCAAGTACGTGACCCTGGCAGGAATTGTCAACATGCGACTGTACTTTGCATTTAAATCAAACCACAGTGAATGGCATCTTTATTAGCACTGACAGTATGAATGCAAAACACGTTTTCGATAGCTTATAAGTGAAATACATATCTGACTCAAAAGCCAGCTGCTAAAGTCCTTCTAGAAAGATGTGTGATTGGGAAAGGAGAAGAGAACCCACATTTTCTGTTTATCTCCTGAGGTCAGCAAGCAATAGTGCAGAAGGCCCCCCACGCGTATGTGAAAATCGGCAGACTGTGTCTGCAGCGGCTGACAAAGCTAGGTACAAGCGAGCTTCTGATACTGGCAGGCTGAAGAGGTTGGACCATAGGCACAGCTATGTCATGAGTTTGAAAGTCTTGCCTTAAGAAATACATATGGATTTGCCCTGGGCTTGAATTTTTAAAATTCTGAGGGTCCTGGCACCAGTCCACTAAAACACATGCCTTGTTATCAAGCGAGTGAGTAAACAGTCCCTCAGCACATCAGGAGTAAGGGTGACATTGGGACAGGCTGGATGGCTGAGTGGTAAAAATATGTTTTAAAGCACCTGGCTGGACTGGTGCAGAAGTATCTGTTTCTTACTTTAAGTTTGTAAGCTTGGTGATTGGAAAGACAGCGGTTATTTGGAGCTTGTAACTAATTTGTCCTAGTGCAAAAAGTTTGAATCTAAACTGTGCTAGCTACCCCTGCATCAGCCTTCTGCAGGCAGATGCCCTGTCAGAAGCTAAAGGAGACTTTGTTTCCAGCGTGGAGCAGCATTTCTAAAGAATTCAAGTTAACGTTGGGATGCAGTAACTCCTTAGGATGTGCCTTCTCTGTAGGTGAAATGCCAGAAATGTTTGCTACAGGCAGAAGTGAAGTGGAGTTTGTACTTTTCTTGACAAATGTATAGTTACTGCAATAATATACAAAGCTATTGAAATTATGTATATCATATGTATGATTTAGTATTAATTACAGAAATGTCTCGCTTTTCATAGGGGAAGGCAGAGCAGAGAGTTGTGTGCTAGGATACTTCACAGCTTATGTTGTGTATCGAATTAAGCTTGGAGCTTGAGGCTGATGGTACTGTTTTGTCTTGAAGACTGAGTCAGTGCAACAGGCGTAATTGTTGTAGGTGTGGAAGAGCAATAGGTAGTCTCGTTAAAAGCAACATTCAAAGCAAGGATGATGCTCTTGGAAGTTCAGCTCAAAACCAAACAATTCTGTTGCACAAATGTCTGTTTTTCTTGGTGTTTGTCGCTTTTAAGGGAAATGTTCTACTTTGGGTTTTTCTTATTTTGATAGGAAAGACCAAAATAAAGGTGAAATGGCATGATAAAGTCTAGACTCACCAGTCGTCTTCTCCTGAGCTTTGCTATTAGTCACAGCTTTATTGAAGTCCCTCTACCCGCAGGAGTATTGGCTAGCAGTGCTCGTTGCCTGAAATACGGGGAGGCTCCTGGGTTTTCCTCTTCCAGCTGCCTTTCCTACAGTAGTGGTGGGTCTTGCTCTACCGGTAATTCAGAACAGAGGAAGTGTATGAAACTACTCCAGCCTTCAGCTTGGTCAAAGCCTGCCTGGAGCTCAGCTCATGGGGAGAAGGTGGTGGTTGTCTCTGTCTCCATAGCAAAGGAAAACCTCTTGCTCTCGCGGCAGGTGGACAGCTGCCAGAGGCGCTCCTGGCTCAGGCAGCCCAGCTCCTTCAGAAGCTTGAAGAGGTCATTGCGGAATTTGACGCCGATGAAGGCGTAGAGGAAAGGATTGAGGCAGCAGCGGAAGCAGGCCAGAGTGTAGGTCACGTCATCTGCCATGTCAAGCTTCTTGCTCTCCTCACATGAACTGGTGTGGTTGAAGGCTGAGATGGTCTTGGCCAGCATGACACTGTTGTAGGGCAGCTGGAAGACAACGAAGACAATCACCACGGCGATGATGACCTTGATGGCTTTATTCTTCTCAAAGTTGCGGGCCTGGAGTAACGTTTTGATGATGATGAGGTAGCAGACAGACATGACCAGTAGGGGAAATAAGAAGCCAAAAACCATTTGGGACACTTTGATGCCAGTGTTGAAGGCCTGCAAGTCATTAGTGATGATGGAACAACGGGGATGGTTGTCTGAGTGAGTTACACCACTGTGAACGAGCTCAGGGATTGAGAGGATGAAGGCCAGGAGCCAAATAAGGATGCAAGTGACCTTGCTAATGAATATCATCCGGGGACGGAAGCGGTGGGCTGAGGCAGCCTGAACTATGGCAAAATACCTGTCAATGCTGATGGACAGGAGGAGCAGCATCCCGCTGAAGAAACTCATTTTGCAGATGCAATAGACTGCTTTGCAGGCAAACTCCCCAAAAAGCCAGTGCATGGCTGCACTTGTGGCCCAAAAGGGGAGGGTCAGCAGGAAAAGGATGTCTGCCAGAGCCAGGTTCAGCAAATAGATGTCTGTCATGGTCTTGAGCCTCTTGAAGTAGATGTAGGTGAGCATCACCAGCCCATTCCCCAGCAGCCCCGTGAAGCAGATGAGGGAGTACATGGCTGGGAGGAAGGCAGCGCGGAAGTTACGGACTTCCTCCTTCTCGCACAGGGTCTCGAACATGGTGTAGTCGATGGTGGTGTTGGAGTCATAGTCCTCGGTGACGTTGTTCCCGGTGCAGAACTGGAACAGGGAAGAAAAGAAGAGTATATTGGGACAGGTACTGTGCCCCTCCGCGGCGTTTCAGGAAGGGAGCCTGGTGCTGGCCTGTGAAGCAGGCAAGAGTACCCAGCCGCAGAGAAGTCCCAGGGAGTTCCCAAGCATTGGTTCATGCCAACGTCATGAACAGAGCTGGCAAGGTCTTGTGGCTGAAAATGTTTCCCATAAGTATGTGGGGTTTGGGGTTTTTTGGGGGGGGCTCGGAGTGGAAATTTCACAAGAAATGTTTAGTGCTCAGCCAAAGTAACATCTGCAACCTCTCAAATGCGTGGCTGCTCTCCAGAATGTTTCAGGACCCACATACAAGCTATGTGTACATACTCAGCTGTCGGATAACAGGGGGAAAAAATAATACATCCTTCAGCGTTCTCCTTCTCTCAGCAGGGATAATATTTCCTCTTGACTGACTCTACTCGTTAGGCATTTTCTAACTCCGGTATTCCCTCCCTTCTCCCATCCGAGATATTCCTGTTGCTCACGTCCACTTCTCGCTTGTGACAGTGCTAGAGGAGGGCTGCGGTGGTTGTGCTTGTAACCGGCAGCAACCCGGCACCGCGAGCGCCCGTGTCCTCCCTGTCTTCCTGGCCCTGCTGCTGCCCCGCTCCCCTCCCCAGCGAGGGGTGAGCCCGCCGAGCGGCTGAAGCAGCGCTGCGAGCAAAGGGCTCCACGAGAAGACGAAGATGGAGACTCCCTGGGCTGTTTTTTCTGCTAAATTAGTAGAGGTGTCAATGAGACCGGGAGGAAACACAGCGAGTGAAGCAGGAAACTGTTACTGTGCTGGCGTGGACACGTTGTCGGTGTCTCATTCAGGCCCCTGCCCCTGATTTGAGTTCTGATTATTCTCGTTTCATCTTCCTACACTGCTGTAACCTGCAGGGCAGAGTGAGCTTATGCTATCTGTGCCCTGCTTTTTTTGTGACTTATTAGTCTCCGGTACCTTCTCTCCATTGCACAGAGATGAAAGGTTTCCCCTGGATACCTCTGCCTGTTATCACTGAATATCTTAGCACGCTCTCCATCTCGGGCAGGCTTGGCTTTCACCACATCCTGCCTGTTATTTGGAGGCATGCCACCAGAAGTGAAAGGGAAAAGAAGCAGGCTGCAAAACTCTCCCTGCTCTGCTGAGCCTCTCGGGGAGCCTGAGCTGGGGGCCACGGTGTGGCGGAGGCCGCTCCCGTGGCTGCGGGAGCCCGAGCGCCGGGGCTGGGCCCACGGTTCAGGAGCAGGTCGCGGCACAGCTCGGCGCTGTAGGGTTCGCCTTGCAGCTTCAGGTTTACTCTGAGCAGGAACAGGCGGAGGAAGGTGCTGAATTCCTCCTTGGGCAGGTCAGCTCTTCACCACTGACCTCGGTTAAAGCCTAGCGCTTTGACCAGGTATTTGCGAAGAGCAGCAAGCTGCCAACGTAGGATGCTCTTGTCTTTCCTGAAAATGCTCATTTTGGTACTAGAAGGGGACTTGTCCAGGCCGTCTTAAACTCAGGGTGTATGTCATTGTTTCTGTTCTCTCTTTTGTTTTCGTTCCTTTTGTTTGCTTTTCCTCTGGCTTCTAGCACTGCTCTGCTGTCTCGCCGCCCACCTCCCGATGGGCTGGATCCTTAGCGTGAGCAGCCGCGTCCCCACACATCTCCGCGGGGCTGTGGGTGGCTGCTTTGTGCCTGTCAAAGTTTTCGAGATCTCTCTTTACCCACAACACAAGTGCAGCTGGATTTCAACAATGTTGTTTTTAACAACTTACCTGAAAAATTAGAGGAAGGCTGAAAACAAGGGTGACCTTTAATTGCTTGCCTGTAGAAGAAGGAGACGCTGTGTTAGTGTTAGCAGTTGAGTGGGGGTTTCCACATGATGCTCACTTTGTAAAAGCGGTGGTAGCATACTTGACCATGGCATTCTCAACCCTGCAGAGCTCCCCGCAGCTGGGTAACCTGAAACCCCATGAGGATGCTAACAGGCTAACCTAGAGTCACTAACACCTTACTCTCAGAACACAAATTAAGCCTCAGGAGTCTGGCCCCTCCAGTTTCACCTGCAAAGGCTGATAGCTAAAGACAGTTAACTCTTGCATAGTGTAACAATTTTTATCTTGCACATTTCTTTTTTTCCCCTCCTACAGACAGTCAGGAGCCTGTCTCCTGTGCCTTGTTCTGAGCTGCGAGGGTGTAGCACACTCAACCCATGTGAAAACATACAGCTGTGAGTGCAATAAATTTGGGCCAGCTGTTCCCTGACAGTGTGGTGGCTGGACTGCAGCACAGGAAAGCTTTGCTCCCTGCAGGATATACATAACTGAAGCCAGCTGAAATTTATTGCCTGTCTCTAAATGTCAGAGTTGGCTTCTGCTGCCTTTGGATATGGAGATACAGGATGCTGACAGCTGGGAGAAAAAATTAAATTCTGAGCCAGATGTGATAATGGTGAGAGCAATCTCAGAGAAACAGTTCTTCCTGCTGTGGTTAGCAGAGGCATAGAGGGCAGTGAAAGCTTTCTCTTTGCTCTATTTAAAGCACTTACCAGCATCCAGCTCAGACAGTTGCGACTGAAAGTTGCTCAAGGTAGAAGGTGATCTGACAACTGTGAGAAAGCACTCGCCTCTGCCCTGGCGCGAGCAGAAGATGCGTCCGTCTTTGCGGGAGAGTCGGCATCGGCCGTTTTGAGCATCGTGCTACTCATCCTAGAATGTCTCTCTAGGCACTGGCTAGTTCCCTGCGCCGCGGTCCCTCGCTTCCCTGCCGACTATCTGGTCCGGGATCACTGAGCAAGGCTGGGGCAGAAGCAGGAGATGCCTTTGGCTTCAGCTCCCTGTTTCTTTTAGGCAATATAGCTTTCTCCCTGTGGATAAACCTGTTTGTTCATAAACCTGGCTGATTCCTTTGCCCGTCTTGCGCTTAGCAGTCTCGTACACAGCTCTGTTCTGTTTCTTTGCAGAGCTCCTTTGCACCCTTCCCTGCTCTGCCAGTCTCCTGTTCAGGAATTGCACTGGACCAGGAGGATGAATTTCCTCTGCTTCAGGGAACTGCAACCCTTGGGCCAGTATCCCCACTTTGTCATGTGCAATAATAACATCAATAATAGAAATATTTGCTTTGGTATCTGTGATGGGAGATGCTTGTTTATATGCGAGTGGTGATGTGTGGGTGAGAGAACCCCAAACCGCATGCTTCTGATCCCCAGAGCCTGCACGTGAGCTTCCCACTCTGTCTCGTCGAAGTTTGTGCCTTGCCCTCCTCCCTTATTTTCATCTTTCATACTCATGCAGCTGGGCGCTTACTGATGTTCATACACCCCGCACCTTCTCTGAATCCTCCTGGGGGAACCTGGAAAGTGTAATGGTGCATTGGTAGTGCTGTTGACAGTCAGGAATGGAGTATGCCAAGGCTGGGCTTGAGGAGTAAGGGGGAACGCTTAGCTAAATGCTGCTGGTTGTATTTTCTGCGTGTCCAACGGCTTTCGCTCTGATCAGTCCCAGACTGCAGGAAGAGTTTGGTGAGTGTCTGGTGTAGCCATCTCTCCCTTCAGGCTGCTGATGTAACTTTTGCATATTACACACAGGAAATACACTAAAAGCCCAAACCACTTAACCCTGCTGGGTGAATTTAAGCAAGCCTAGACTGTAATTGCCCTCCCTGTGCGGGGGACAAACATGGGGTCCCTGACCTCTGCAAAAAACCACCAGCCATTGGAGACTTTAGTCTTCTTTCCACCTTCTTAATAGCCTGGTTTCCAGGGGACTCCCAGAGTGGGCGCTGATGTCTGCCTGTGCCTGTTGGTGGGAAAGAATTGCCTCTGCTGGCCCAGCTCGGCCACGCTGGGCAGGGGCTGAGGCCTCAAAGGCCAGGAACTTCCTAGAAGCTGTGTAAAAAGGAGGCAGAGGAGAAGAGCCACTCTCAGCCCACAGGAGAGGCACCAACCTCAGTCCGACTCCATCAGTGCCTTGCTCTCAGCATGGCCTGGTTTGCATTTTTTGGTCGGCTCATGGAAAGGACGCGGTGCCGCCTAGTGCCAGGCTGGTGCACCAGCATTGCCAGCCCAGGGCACTGGCCCCTAGGTGGGATACCACCTGCCTCTGCTTTTTTTGGTTTTGGTGTTTAGGTTTTTTTTTCCCTTTTTTTTTTTTTTTTTTTTCTCCCCTTCAAACCCCAGGGCCAGCCCAGCCCTTACTTCATCTGAGGAGTCATGAGTGTACAGACCCGGTGAGCTGCCGTTCTTTTTCTTTTTATTTTTTTTTCCACCCCCCTCTTAACACACTTCACGGTGTCTAACGAAATAGGACTGATAAAGTGACTCAACTAACGATCCTGAAACAGTTCAGCTAAGTATCATTCCTTTGAAGACCTAACCACTTTTTTTTTTATTCTTGGTTGCTGTTTCAAGTGTCTTAAATGTCAAATGATTCTTCAATATAAAAAAAGCTTGCACTGTTTCTTCCCCTCTTTCTGTCCCCCCACCTCAGCTTTTGCATTTGCAAAGGCACAACCAGAGAGGCAGTGCAGCCTCGTGGTCCTGCCGCACGGCTTTGCTGAGCGAGTCCCTGCGTCACCGGTTTCAGGGTTTCGGGCAGACTGGACGAAACTCACTTCTCCCTGTAGTGCTTTTAGGGGTCCAGGGCAGCCAGGGGAAGGGAGCAGAAGCAAATGAGTTGCGGGGAGGACATGAGACATGCTCTGGGAGTTTAATACGCAATTTTAGGTAGCTTTCTTTACTTTTTCTTCCCCCCCCCCCNTTTTTCCGTCTCTTTTTTTTTTCACATCTCCTGGCAGTTGGCTGGTGTGGGTATTTTCTTAAAGTTTTTATAGTTTTGTTCCTCAAAATATTAAGAAAAAAAAACCCCTCTCAAAAATCCCCACAAACAGTTGAACTAGAAACCTCGTTTATAAAAAGACAACAAAAACCCGTTAGAGCAAATGAGTCAGACACGTTATAAAGCCCTATGTCAGCCCCCACGTCCCTCAGCTGGTGATGCACCGGGTTGCTGCAGGTCTCAAAAGCACAGTCCTCTCCTGCAGGACGCGGGAAAAGGTGGAAAGGAGCATTGCTCCATGTGAGTGAAAGAGGGAAGGAGTCGTCTGCTGCTGGCAGGGCATGGAGGAGAGGGGACAGCAGCCCACCACTTCTGAAAATCTTCCTCCACAGAGTAAGCACAAGGGGTGGGATTCACCCCACTGCGCTCTAGCCCTTGACATTTGGTTAGTTGTTCAGGCTCCCTCGATAGCAAAGGGAAAGAAACAGGCGTTTTAAGGCATGGTTCAACCGCCATGGGGCAGGGGTCTGGGGTGCAGTTCATTCCACGCTATGGCAGAAGGGTTGGTGGGTCAGCGCGGACAGAGGAATCCCATCCCACTTATCTGAATCTCCCTCAGCATCAGCAACCAATCTTAAACAAGGGAAAAGAAGTCGTAGTAGCAGTGAATGACCCTAGGTATGCCCAGAAAAGCTGCTGACAGCAAGAAATACTTGGTAGCAGAAAGTCTACCCAGAGGAGGAAAGAGGAGCAGGAACGCAAATGCCTAGGATGGCAAAAACTGGACAAAATCATGCAGAATAAAGCGCGAGATCAGCTCCTACCCAAGCAGGTCAGGCTCTAACCAGAGCCAGCATGGAGGAGCAGATGCTCGCCTCTGCTGGTGCCGAGGAATGCGCAAACCGAAAAGCAAGAGTCGGGAATCCTTTCGTGAATATTGGCAAAGCTGAGCAAGCCTGCTCTGGCTAAACCCTCACGGTGAAAGAATGTTTTTCTGTTAGCCAGAATAGCAAAGCAAAAGTTTCAGTCTCAAGTGCCTTGTAGGCAGTGAGTAATGTACTACTTATATCTTTAAACACGTACCAGTTTCTGGTGCCTCTTCACTAGCAATATAGTAGGCTTTTGGGGAAAGAACCGGATATTTCTGAGAAAAATCAATCATACTTAAGTGATATAATGACCACTGGCAGTTAACAGCTCAGTGCCTGTTTTCCCCCCTCTTTCCCCTCTACTTCTCGCAACTGGCAGAGGAAAGGTACCATCATTTCAGGAGTCAACAGGCCCAATGAAACTAAGTTGTACTTTTATTTCATGTGTTCATAGGTCTATTACAGAAGAAAGTTATTAATTATCTGCCTCCACCCCTTTTAGGAAATTGTGAATCAAAACACAAGATAAGCAGAGATAAGCAAGTCTAAAAATTCATTCTTAAATGAGCCAATCATGTTTCCTACGTAACTTTTTTTTTTTAAAAAAAAGCAATAATGCTGTACATATTCCAGTGCAGTGAAATATTTCTTTCTGAATATTCCTCTGAAATATAATAGTAAGACAAAAAAAAAAAACAACCCACGAAGGAGGAAAATTGTCATACTCTTCTTGTCAGGTTCTCACTAATTCTTTCTTTTTCCTGTCATAATTAGCGTTTACCAATTAGCTAAAGTCAGAGTAACAGCTGTCCCCCCAAATACTGAACCCGTTAAAACAAGAAACCTACAGAGCACCCACATGATGTTGTGGAGGCCCAAAGTTTAAATGAGATAAGCGTGATGTGTGGTGAACCGGTCCAGCTGGGTTATGATGTGTTGGTTTGGATGCAGGGATTCCAAAACTCAGGGATTTCCTAAGCCATTGATTGCTAGAAGCTGTGAGGATGCATCCCTGAGAAGTCTCAGTCTGTCCCTTCCCTGCTTCTGCCTGGTGGGTCCTATGGGACCCGGTGCCTCCAGCTTGCACGGCACAGGAGCCTTCTGCTTTTCCCCAGCGTCACTTTGGAGGCTGGGAGACCCCCTTTCCTAACTCAGCGCAGGGTTTGGCACCAGCTGCGCTGTATGTGGCTTCACATTCAGACACTGCACGTGGAACACCCCCCTGCTTAATCCAGAAATCACTGCAGACCTTCCAAGAGGAAAAATCCCTGCCTGGAAAATGAGGACTAATATTTGAGGGCTGAAACCAGCAGACAAAGATACACAAAGAAGCGGTTATTTTCCCAGCTGTACCAGACTAGCTGTCTGGGTGATTTTTGCGTGAGTCACGTTAATTTTTTGCATCTTAATTTCTTCAAAAAAGGAGAGGGCAATACTCCCCATTCTTGTGCTACAGTGTAAGGCACCTGTAGGCAATTGGATGCTCAAACCTCAGCGTGTTCGCAGACTGTCTCTAGTTCTGTCTGCAGCACTTCACGCAGAACATCTGAACCTCCCAGCCCAGGGAAGCCCCTTGCATCCCAGTTCATTTAAAGCTTTGATTTGAAAATGTCACAAAGAAAAGGCAGTGATGCCTCCTATTTCATCCTGTCACAAAGCTTAACTCATTACACCTGGAACAAGGCTTTACTGGGATGAACTCTGTGGCTGCTGTCCCATCCCTCTCACATCCTTCTTACAGCTCTGACCATGCTCTTTGGCAGAGAGAGGTACGGGTTGCGCTGTAAACCCAGTGTGGTTAATCTGCTATAAACGAACTTACCCGCCTGAGCTGCTGCATTTGTCCCTCTTCCCTGCACCTCAGTCACACTGAGGTTAGCATTTGCAAATATTTGAGCAATGAAAAAAAAAATAAAAACAAGTAAAAACGGAATAAACCAGACAGTCTTAGAGGAAAAGAAGAGCCTGCATCGTATCTGCTACATCTCCAACCCACAGTGCCATTCCCCTCCTACGGCCACCCTCCTCCTCGAGCTCCTGGAAGTTGTTGCCTGCAGAGCACTGGCTGTGGAAGAACAGTAACGAATGGCATAAGAAAATTTGAAACTTTCAGCAAGAAACAGAAAGTGTCTTGTGCCTCCTGGGCTAATGGGATGTCATGTGCCAAAAAGAAGATGCTTCTGTTGCTTACTTGTCCTTCTCTGCAGGCTTCATGATGGGGTAATCCATGGGAATACAGACCCGTACAAGTGCATGGACTCAGGGCTGTTCCAGCTCTGAGCAAACGCAAACCCATAATTTTTGCAGCAAACTTTTGTTGCTGCAGCGAAGATATTCATTAATAGAAACAATTTGCATAAGACTGGAGAGACATAGCCAACAATAAACTCAGATATGCTTGCTCCTAATTCCTCGATTTAGTCACTGAATTAAAATATTGCCAAGGAGATGGCATGGCCTCTCTTTTATTTTTTATTAAGAACATGGAAGAAAAGGAGTGCTTACCACGTAATTTGTACATTTGCTTTGGGACAGAATAGCCCCGTGAAATCGCCTATTGTTTGTGCGTGTTTGTTTCTGAAGTAATTGAGGTTTTATGAGCTTGTAAAAGAGAACTTTGCCTTTTTTAAAAAAAATAGTAAATAGGAGGAAAATGAAAGCCTTTTTTATTGTTTAAATACTCTGTTAAAAGTGCTTAATCCCTGTGTCGTAGGGCATGAATTTGGGCATTATTAATAAAGCCAAAGACAAAGCGAGAGGCTGCAGAACAGGTACTCACCACCATCCATGGTCTCGTTTCAAACAGAGATGAAGTCACACGGTTAGCAAGAGCATCCTGTGTTCCAGCACAGCCTCAACCCACCGCAGCTCCTGCCAGAGACCCTTTTTGGGAAACTCTGTCTTTTATACTTCCTGCACCTCTGCAAGAAGCTCATGACACACCCTGGTGTCACTGACATTTAGTAGACCCTCCTCCTCCTCCTCCTCATGCTTTCACCAATACAGGGAAGTTGTGCTGTGTGCCACGCTGCCTTCAGACCTCAGAGTGCTCAGGTGCTTCCTCAGCCCATACACGCACTTTTTACTGAGGCTCAGGAAAATGAAGTGGTTTCTGCTTTTGCAGTGACACGTGAGAAATTGTCTGTGGTGAAGGGACAAGAGGAGAGAGTCTCCTTTCTTCTTATCTCTCCTCTCCACAGCAGATCCTGCTTCATCTGCCAGCGCATTCACCACAACCTAGTGCTGTAGGAAACAGGATTCCCATCTCCTCCGCCAGACCCTCGCTGGGGAAGGTGTTCAACTACCACATGAAAAATCTCAGCGTGTGGGACTGCGAGTGGCTGGCACCCCTGTGCCCTTCTCCCACATGCTCGCAGCATCCCCTCTGGATTATCGGCAGCTTAAGCGAGTGAGTGGACTTCCCCCCCCTCCCCTTTCTGTTTTTGGGTGGTTTTGTGTTACCATCTGCTGGGTGTCAGCATGCACCGTCTTCCTCAAAAGGTTTTGCACTTTTGCGGTCCCACGCCTTCCCCACCATCACATTACTGCAGAAGTTTCAGGATTTAGCCCTGGTCGGACATGCAGCACTTGTCAGCTCTGGTCCCTGCCTTGACAGGGAGTCACTTAATCCAATCCTGTTCCTAAATGGATTGGCTTCAATACAAATCAGTGGTTTTTGTTCCGTGGCTGTCCAAGGTGGACCCCTGCCTTTGGAACGAACTCCTCTACCAGGTAGAAACATCACCAGCTCCTCATGAACTCACTTTCCTTCCAAGATGACTCAAAAGTCCTCTGCCTCTTCTTACAATATGTCAATGCTGTTACTGCAACTGGGACAGATGGGAAAAATAAAGCATCACAGGATGGATCCCAGACAGCTCACCACCTCTAGCAGGTTCAAAAGCACGTGGTGCTTTGAGGCTTATCCTGGAGTTACGCATGCAGGTCATCTGCTCAGTGCTGGAGGGAGGGTGAAACAGCTCAGGGTGGGCCCCAACAAGCCAGTTCACTGAGCAGGAAACTTCCAAAACCAGCCAGAAAGACCTCTCTCATGGAAGAGAGGGAACACAACTTGGGCAATGTTTATGCAGCTGGGAGACACCTAAAAAGGCACTATTCTGCTTCAGCAAATTGAAATAAAGAAAATCCTATCCTACCTGTGTTGCATTTAGGCTAATTTAGAGATAATACGTTTACTCTGCATCAGACAAATAACTGAGTAATTAAATAGCTATTATAATAAGGCATCTGTGCCAGGCAGCTACTGTCTGGCTCTCGTGGATCACTGTCCTTTTCAGGGTAATCTGATCAGCGTCTTAATTATCTGACCGTTACAAGGAGTACGTATTACAAGGAGCGGATAAGTTGCATTGCATGAGTTGATCAGTTGTGTCAGCACCAGCACCTCAGCCTTGCTGCTCGTGTCATCTTCAGAGGCAAAATCCAGCTCACTGCAAGCGCCTGCAGCCAGCATCCAAACGGAAACCATTTTGTGAATGATGCCTTTCCCAAACGTTAAAACACCATGACCAGTGAATGTTCCGTAGTCTGTGGCTCTTGGGAAAAGTAAGCACTTTTCACTGCTGGGGGGAGGGTGGATTTGTTTCCTTCTAGCATAGTTTAGCACTGGCAGATCTGAAGATTTTAGAATCATAGAATCATTAAGGTTGGAAAAGACCTCTGAGATCATCTAGTCCAACCGTCAACCCAACAACACCATGAATACTAAACCATGTCTCAAAGTGCCACAGCTACACGTTTTTTGACCCCCTCCAGGGATGGTGCCTCCCCCCCCTCCCTGGGCAGCCTGTGCCAATGCCTCACCACTCTTTCAGGAAAGAAATTTTTCTAATATCCCGTCTAAAACAGTGGGGTGTTTATTTTTCAATTATTTTAAGATAACGCAATGGCTAGCCATGGCCAAAACAGGACTTGGAGTATGTGTAAGAGTCTGATCCTAAAACTACTGATCACTTGCTGCCTTACCTTTAACACCAGCTACTTCAACATGAAGCCAAATGTTTCATTCCCTAGCTCTCTCAAGCCCAAATGAAATCTACCTGAAGTCAAGGGTCCTGTGGATGGTCTCAGATCCTATGTAAACACCTATCCACGGTTTCAGACCCTCCTCAGATACTGGGCCAGGCCCAGCTGTCACAAAAACCTTCTCCGTGTTTCCCCCTCAGGAGGCCGGTGCCACGGTGGTTCTGATCCCACGCTGGGGTACGTAAGGTGCAGGATCCTGGGGCTTGAAGACTATCAGTGCTTTTTCTGGCTTCACAGAAGGTGACCTGCCCTCTCTAAGCACGCATCACTGGCTTTTCAGCATACTTGCTTTTGATTTTTCTCAGTAGGCAGGTTGCAGTTCACATCTCTGCGACTCTATTGCTCTATTTCCCTTTTGTTCATCTATTATCCAGGCAGGTACGCTGCCTTTGAGAGTTTTATCTTTCAACCACTTCCGCCGAGAAGGACTAGAGATCAAAGACTTATCTCAGGTACAGGCAGAATACTTAGAAATGGTGGGTGTAAAACCTTTCAACGCGGACACGGTGCTGGCTGTGGGAGTGGTGGGTATATAGAGAGAGGCACGATCGCCTAGATTTGCTCTGTACTCACGCTGCTACCAGAGAGGGGCGAAGAGACTGTAAGGCAGCATCTCAGTGAATCCATCCCCAGATCCACGGTGGCTGAAGCCAAAGACAACCAGAGAAAGGAGGCAGGCAGATGGTTTGCAGTTTGTTTTCTGCACGTATGCCTGAGCTTTAGCTTCAGAGTTTTGGTACATGCCAAGTTCTGTGTTGTCAGAGCCAATTCAAGCAAATTGTTTTCCTTAACAAAGAACAGGAATATTTTAAAATAAACGGTTTACTATGTCTTTATGGCACTGAGTCTTCTTGTACAGTCATGTTTTGTACCTAGGGAGTTCTCCAAACATTTATTAAAGCTTTGCTTATTTTGGTTGTGTGTATTTGCAGTCTATTTCATGCGTTAGTGATTCTGCCTCTTTGGCATACTCCCTCTAACATGTGCATCCCATGAGCTATCTTTTACAAAAAAGTGATCCTGCATGAACCACACTTCTCGACAGTGCCAGGCCTGATCTATCCCAAGAGAGCCACACCATGCTGTTTGAGCTCTCGAACACATTTGTTACCCTAAAGTTCAATTATTATTATTAAAAAAAAAAAGTTACCAGCTATTTTCAGTCTCACGTTAGAGCTGAGGTTACTCTGCTCAGCTCCAGTGCAAGAAGAGTGGAAATCGGTGATTAAGATTTGTTGCCCAGGTTGCAGTTGCTAGAGCTAGGTGGCAGTTGTTCATCAATATGACTTCTCAAAAGAAAATGCAGTTCCTAATAAATTCCACAGGAAGTTAGCTCAGAAAAAGATTTCAGTTCAGGTGGGTTCCACTTGAACTGAAACATTGAATTTGCTGAACCGAATTGAAACAGGTAATCTTGAATTGATCGTACATTAAATTGCAACTCATTCAGCAATGAAATCTCATGGGAATTCAGTTCCTGTATTTGGCATCTACACCCTCAGTGTAAATCTGGATTTCTTGCAGTCTCTCCTTCAACTAAGTCACATGGACATCCCAAGGTGGAAAGGATCCCGGTGCCTCACAGGAGATGGTGCCTGGCCAGCACGCACAGGCTGTGTAATCTTAGAAAGCAGAACTCATAAGGCTCTACTGCACTTGAGCGAGGCGTAATTCATTCTGAGAAAAGCGCAACACAAGAATTTGAATTCAAAGCCTTCCTGTATTTTCCACTAATTTGGCTTTAAGTGAACTGAGATGAAAACAGACTTTGAAATACCAGTTTTTCAGCCGGTGGAGAGTCCACGCAGCTACAAGGACGCCCGCGCCGCTTCAGGTCCTGGCTCACATGGCGCTGCGGGAGCGGCACGAGTGGTTTCAGGTGGGTAAACTGACAGTACTGCAGTCCAGCTTCAGGCTGAGCACTGAAGGTTTCACATACAAGCATCACAGTTCAAAGCCAGGTATCCTAGGTCCCTTGCAATCTGCCGACCTGTCGTTTTCTTCCCTGCACCCTCCTACAGGACAAGACAGCATGGAGCACTGAGGGAAGCACCAGCTACATCCCCCTGCTCTCAGCTTTGTTCTGCTCTCTCGCTGACCTAAACCA
The DNA here is from genome assembly GCA_013400535.1 of Scopus umbretta. Classification (NCBI taxonomy): domain Eukaryota; kingdom Metazoa; phylum Chordata; class Aves; order Pelecaniformes; family Scopidae; genus Scopus; species Scopus umbretta. The sequence goes on along the minus strand of VZTL01049562.1, from coordinate 47,242 downwards.
CCAGGAAGGGATTTCTCCCCTTCGCTGTAAGAAACCAGACTCACCCAGACAGAAGCATTGACGAGTTAAGGGTGAACCTTACCCAACTGCCCACTTCCCAGTAATGTCCCTTCTCTTACATCAAGGAGGGACCCTGACATCTCCTCCCCTGTTCTGCTATGCCCAGCAATGCCAAAACAAGACGCTTGGGATCTCCCACCTCCAGTTTTGCCTGGTGCCAAAAATACCCCTCTCGGCTCTCGAGCCGGAATTTAGGAGGCACGCAGGGAAAGTTCATGTTGTGAAGTCAGTAAGTTTACTCGGGGGGGGGGCGTGGGGGCAAACACAAGCTTGTTCCTCAAGCAAACAAAATAGCAGAAGTGAAATTGTGAGTAAATTCCTGACATTAAGAGTGGTACCAAACTGGGATTCTTCACAGAGAAGAATTCTTAGAGCAGTTGTAGGGGATGCCCTGAAAAAAACCTCTCATGATTGTGATCTCACTGTGAGGTTATTGGAAGGTCCTTATCCTCCCAGCAGAGGAAGTAATCTGTACAGCAGACAGGCTCCTATCAGGGACGTGCAGTTGCCCATGTTACCCGTTGGGCAGCCACAGGAGGGAAGGGCACACGCTTGGTGTCACTGGGAATTCACCTTCTTCACGCTTGCGTCACGTTACAGGTGATGGCTTTTCTCTCCAGTTCTTCGTTGGGGAGGGGGAAGCAGTTTTACCAGGTTGGCATCTACGCTGCACTAAAGCAGCTTCCTCAACCACGCAGTCCAGGAACTGAGCTGTGACAAGGGAAGCGTACCCAGAGACACAAGCGAGGAGAGGTCAGCTTGGCAGAAGCGCAGACATTCTGCTTGCCACCGCTGCGGTGCGGAGGAGAAGCCAGGTAACGCCGCGGATGGCGCGTGCTGCTGTGCCTCCGTCCCCTCAGACCTCAGGTCAGGGCTGGGTGGCTGCCTGAAAGATCTGCTCCGTTTTGTTTGCCCACGCTACCAGGTCCGTTTGCGCACAGAGGGGCTTGTGATGAACAAATGGATCCCTTCTGCCCTGAATTAACATGAAAGAAACAGTGGCCACCCCAGAAGGACAGGTGGGGAAAGGCGAAAAGATAACAAATAGGAAGAAAAAACTCCTGGGATGTTATAGGAAGCGTGCTGGGGAGGGTGCACGACCACTGGTTGTGTCTAGAGAGGGTTTTGAAGCCTTCCCTGAACTTCACTCCCACACGAGTGGGCAAACAGCTGGGAAGTTCCCACAGGGTATCAAACACTAGTGAGCAATGAATTGTTGAGGGAGATGAAGATATAGCATTATGTGTCCTAGAAGAATTGAGGGTTAAGGTGTTTGCTGACCACACAGCAAGCATCCTTCCTGTCAGCCGATGTTATCATAGTCAAAAGGTATAAGATTTAGCACCAGTCTCCTGTGGTCTTTGAAACAAGACTGGATATAAAAGCAGGGTATAATCCCATCAGTGGTTTCTCTAAGAAGAGCTCATCCAGTCTGCTCCATCGCAGATCTGACATACTTCATCCCTAGGCTTAAAAAAAAAAAAAAAGAATCAAATTGTGAGTTTTAACTTATTTCCTGTTGTTACTGTCACTCTTTTTGGTTTGGCTTTTTTTTGTCTCCCACTCTGGTATTGGTGCCAGGGTTAAATGGCTTTTTCTTGTCTTTTGAATAGAATCGAGTGGAAAAAGAGGCAAATTGAAACTAGCTGTTTACAAAAATTGTAGACTTTTATAACTCATAAGTGAAGCTGTACGTGATAATTTACAAAAAATAAGACACCAGTCCAATAACTGCAAAACCACTTCAGAAGAAACCCTTGAAGCCTGTGAAAAAAAGTGTCAAAGTGAAAGAAGGGAACTGAGAACAAAAACAGTGAGGCACAGACCTAAGCCAGAGCAGGATCCATGCTTTCAAACCTATAGTCTAGTAACTGATCTCCACTTGGTTATCAGCACAAATCCCACATGGGAGAGACTTGCAAGAATAAAAACCCATCAATAATACTCTGCATACATTGGGGAGGCCTCAAATTCAGGAGTTAAAGCACTTGATTAAGCATTCAAAACCTCGATCAAGTGTTGCAGGCTCCTTCAAGGCACAGTTATGGCTGCAGGCAGTCCGAGATGAAACCGGGACTCGCTGCGTGCCTGCCCGGGAGAACGGAGTGCCGTTACAGCTCCTTTATCTGTCTGGCATGATTAAAGACCACACATCCGCAGTACAGCAATTGCCATTTATATCCAAGGTGCCTTGAGAACTTAAAGCTGGTTTCTAGCCTCTGCTGACGCTGTACCGGCATCTATTACAGCGCTCACGCCCGCATTTCTCTGCCTCGGTAGGCAGTAGGAGTCACCGAGAACCGACAGCAAGGCTGAGGTTCGAATCCAGAATTCCCTGCTCTCCGTGCCTAACCATGAGAAGAACCGTTCCGGGCAGCGGTGGGCTTACTGAACACCACATTGGCCTGTCCCCTTTCCTGACAGGGAGCCATTTAGCAGAAGTAGTGCCACATCTGGTATGCAAGCACTGAAGCAAAGATGTGGAGCATTATACCCGGGTTCGGTGGAGAAGCTACCACGAGGCAACGCTAACAGGTTGAAGACCGCTTCTGCTCAAGGTGAGATCCAAAACAATAACAAACCCCACGCTGTAGCTTACAGGAAGTTCACATGTGAGCACAAAATCTGTAATGGACTGAAGAGAGCAGTTTGCAGTCTCACGGTTCCAAGTGCAACAGGTTACCAAAGGCAGATACCGAAGCCTGACGTCCGCAGCAAGCTTCACCTGCTACTCACGAGGCGCTGCAGGTCACTCGCACACAGCAGCTATCTCACGGTAAAATCCTAGAAGGGCCCAGCTCCGTAGTTTTGAATGCAATTCAGTCAAGAGACAGCAAACTTGGGTTGTTTGCATTAACTATTGCACCCACATCTCGTCTCCACAGCACTGCTCAAGGCAAACCACGGAGCTAGTGCATCCGTGTTACTTTGCCGTCAAATCCTGCCCTTCCTCAGCAGAGGAGACACTTGTACAAAACTGGTACAAAACATTGATAATAAATGAAAGTTATTTAACATTAGCACTCCAAAAATCCCAGTAACTGTTACTAAACAAACTTTGTACTCTGGATTAGCGTGGTGGTTTTGTTCCGCCCCCCCCCCCTTAAGTGTACAAGGATATACTGATAAATTAACATGCGTGGACTAAAGTGGATTAGTTAAACTGCATTAAACCCACACAAAGACAATCTTATTCAGAATTAACATGATCTTAATTCAATTTAGCTTAATTCACATTGAAAGTTAAATTAGTGTAGCTATAAACTATCCTTATTGACTAATTGAATCAACTGTGGCAGGATTACTGAGCAGGGTCATGTCAAATTATCCAAGAGCAAAGTTGAAATTACATCGCTTTGCCTTGGAAAACAAGTCACATCTGCAGTGAGAGACTGATGTTTTCCTTTCCAAACAGGAGAAAATGTGTGCTGGGCTGCGAGATTCTTCACAGAGCTTTTCCTGTGATCAGCCCATCCAAACCTTTTGCTGGTGCAAAAAGAATTTTACACTCTTTGGTTACATTTATCCAAGAGCAACTTAAAAATAAAATCTAGGGCTAATATTTGAATTTCTGCCATTGGTGCAGGGATGTGCCTTCAGATTGGTTCCATCTTCTGGTACAAGACACCGAGAGACTCAAACCACCATCCAGCAGTGCTTTCATGAAGACAGTGCTGGAAGCCTGAGCCTTCCCCTTGGCGTGTAACACCTGAAGCTTCACCTACACATCCGCTTCTCTCCACTTCCTTACAAGGTACCTTCTCTGTAAACAACCTTTCTCAATGCCTCTATGCACAGGATTCTACCAAGGGATCCCTTTGTCACAGGTGAAGCATTTTCCATTACAGCTCCTTCTTGTTAGAAAGTTAGAAAACGGAAGAAGATAGATTCCAAGTTCTTCTTAATGCCTTTAATTTCTATTTGCCATACTCTATACGAAGCTAGAAACCCATAACTGCCCCTCACAGTCGTAAACAGAGGCATGCAAGTAAGTCGGCTCGCATGCCTAAAGTGGTGTGTTGGTATAACCAGCAGCCGTACAAGGCGGGGGGAGTTAAATTCACAGCCTGGATAATTGTGTCTTTTGAAGCCCTGATCACAGTCATTAAAAATGTGTGCTGCAACAAATACTGTTGCTACTGGCTGGCACTTACCAGGTGTTATAAAAGAAAAAAAGAAGTGCTAGCAGTTTCCAGCCAAGGGTAAGACTGTTTTTTCTGCAATCCATCTCCAGGCAGGCCAGTGGCAGGGAGGTCGAGAGAGACGCCTGGTGGCAGCTCGTTCCAACTCATGCACCTCTGCAAGCACAACCTGCACCGCTTCTCATCCTGAGTTGTGAGGAGGAGTATTTTTCTCAATATTCCAGCGATCAGGACTGCTGGGGACGCTTGTCAGTTAAAAAGGTTGGAAGGAGAGGTAAGCGAAGGAGCAAAGACAGTGCAGTTTTAGCAGCGTTGTGTCAGCACAGGGGTTTTAAATTGATGGTCAATCTGAAGGCATTAAGTAGCTTTTGATAAATTGATGGAAATTAAGTCCAAAATAGATATATATATTTTTTTTTTTAATAAAAAGCAAAGCTTACCTAGCTGGGGGTTTAGGACAAAACCCGAGAGGAAGAAAAGGAGAAGTGAACCATCACTGACTCCTTTTGAGACAGCGCAGGCACAGAAGCTGGGCTGCAACTGGAGCCCTTACAGCTGATGGGAAATGAGAAAACACATCACAGGACAGATAAGAGACCTCATCAAATGCCTGCTTTGAACCGAGCGGAGAGGCTCCGAACCCGTCTCCCCACAGCCCAGGCAAACATACTGCTCATCAACACATCCCCCTCCTCTCAGGAGGTCCCTCGCTCCCGGCTTTATTGCCACACAACCGTGCGGCTCTCCGGGTTAACCTCCCCTCCCAGGGCTCTAGACCTGCACCATCTAACCCCCCCCGCAAGGTTAAGGGCAAACAGTGCCCTTCCACTTCGGCTCTAAGCTGCTGTGCATCAGCGTCCTATGATGCTCTGAATGCCAGCTTATATTTCCTTATGTATAAGCTGCCCTGGCCTCCCATCTGTGCCAAGGTTTGGTTTTACTTTGATATTTTATCCCTCTAAAGCTCTATTAATCTGTTTTATTTCTTCCTATCATAGGGATAATCCTTTATGTAAGCACAGCTTCTACAGCTGAAGTCCTCATTTTGCTTGAGGCAGATTAGCTTTGCAGTACTATCCCATGTGATGCACAATTTTTTTTTTTTTATACCCTTGTTTAGTTTCTCCAGAAGCTTTTTTTTTTTTTTAAAGTCTAGTTGCTGCATAAGCATGAGACTTTTGTCTTTCATGGGAAGCTAACCTGAATCATGCACATAGGTTAGTGCTTTCAAAGGGTATTTAGATGCATAAAGTCAAGGGGCTAAGACATGTGGATTTCCCTGGGAGTGAAGCCTTTTGCCTGTCAAATTGCTTTTGAACGATCTCACAAGGAGCCTAGATCATATTTCAACATCTAAATAACTTTCAATATTTACCCTTTGGGGCCTGCTCCACGCTATGTACCCATTACTGCATTTTAGGTTTGTAGGTCAGAAGGTTTTTGGGGGTGGTAAAATCTGATAATTACATTAGCACAGAAAAAAAATTTCCAGAAAACGTTAAGAGAAATTTTTTTTAACCCAGGCTTCTTAATAACTTTTTCTAAGAGTATTTTTGTGGCGAGATAAAAGCATATTTTTGAGAACTACCCCATACAGATGAGAACCTTTGCCTACTTGGTTTTGCCTGCAGAACAAACCAAACAGCAGCACCGTGGTGATGTCAGAGGTCACAGAGCATGAGTCAGACTCTCAAAAAAAAGCCTGTTTTTTCTTGTAGAGAAGAACAAACCAAAGAAAACAACTCCCTCACCGTGATGCAGTGTTTTGGATTTGCCTCACTCTTCTCCTCTTCACTTCCTTGTCAGTCCCGTGTGGGTGCAACGGGCTCGCCAGCTCTCAGGCACCCCACGGGAGGTGGCTCAGCCCCCTCAGAGGGGACCTCAGCCTCCATCTCCAGCAGTACAGGAACCCTCAGCAGCTCCCACACCAGCCCAGCTCACCAGCCTGCACCCACATCTACCCCTCCATGGGAGGAACCAGGGGACACTCACCACAGCTGGAGGAAGAAGGGGCCCCAGGGGTACAGGGGCAGACACCCACTTGCCAAACAAAGCACATGAAAAACAGAGGAGGCAAACAGCTAACTCCAGCAAGCCCAGCAACCGAGGCACAACAAGCTGGTGGGCTTTATCTACTCCATCTTCCTCGTGGGAGGGTTTCAGGTCCTGCTGAGGACCTCTACTTGGGCAGGCTGGCTTATCAGGAGCTCCAGTCAGCTGCTCTCTGTCAGAGGGGGTTGGTAGTCAGCTGGAGGTGTTGAGCAGGCACCAGGCTCCTGGTCCCAGCTGCAGCCTAAGGAGCAGTGGGGCCGAGAACGGGCTGTCACAGCAGCCCAGCAAAGGAGCTGGGTTTCTTGGGAGGCAGGTGTCCCTCAGGGAAGTCCCTCTCCTCCACCTGGTCCCTGATGCTCATGTCCCTTGCGGGCACCTCCGCCAGATGCCACGGGGGTTGGTCAGTGGCTCAAAAGCTACCCACTGGGCATTGGTTGTGGAGGTTTTCATGTGCTTGGAGAAGTTACTTTACCGTTGAAGATGACACCTACTCATGTGGGTACACACCCTTAGCTGCAACACACCCTGCCTTTGCCAATAATTACTGTTATTTACATGTACCTTGAGAATATGTAGCAGATGAAAAGCACAAATGGCCTTCAAAAACCAAAGCTGTTGCAGAGATAAAAAGCTGTTGCACAACAAGCGTTTGCAGCACCTGAGGTGTGGAGCCTCCTCCCGCTACTGCACCAACCCATCCCACCTGAGAGCCCCTGTGTGGTCAGGCCCCCAGTCCAGGCAGCAGCTGGTATCATTGAAGAAATCAAAGCTTTATGTGGGCAGCAACAATCACTCAAGAAAATGATCTTTGAGAAGAGCAAAAGGCAGTAGATAAATCTTCAGATGCGTAGCTTAAGATGTAAAGCAATCTCTGTCGATAATCAAAATGGTTTGTTAAAGGGGGCTCAGCTGACGGGAACAACACTTCCATTAGTTTCCGCATGATCTGGAGCACTAACAGATCCCAGCATGGAATTAAGGGAATAGAACAAACAGGAATGAGTGATCCCAGTTGTTCTTTTAAATCTGAATTACTTTTCTGAAAATGCAACATGGTAAACAGAACTTGAAACATAAGGGCAACAGCCGTGTCTTTTTATGGCTTCTGTAGTTAGAACAATGTGATCTTAATGAAGAACTGCTCACAATTTCAACACAAATGCTGCCGGTTTCTCGGTTAAAATCAGTCACGCCATGGCCTCTGCAAACAAGTTGTGTATCTCTGAGCAACCAAACAGGCCGAAATTAAAGGAAAATAAATCCAGTCAGTCTTGACTGGGGTTATTGCATGCATGGGAAGAGGCCAGCGCATGGTATAGATTAATGAGCACACAGAGTTTTTAGGCCTAAGTGTCTGTGCTCTCATGGAAGAAAATAGAAGACCGCATGTTGGACAGGCACCCACGATGCTGGCTATTCTGTGATCCAAATAAAATACTTGTGTAGCTTGGGGAGAGGTTTCAGGACACGTGATAACTCAGATCTTTCTGTGAAGGACAGGCTGTGTTATCTTTTCTAAGTTTTGCCTTCAGTTTTGAAAATCTGAAAGTTTTAAATTATTGGAAAGAGCGGCCTTATTCCATGGAACAAGTCTGTATCTGATATCTGCTTAATCGGTTCCTTTTTTACCCAAAGCAAGACAATACCTAGCTGAAGGTACATGCATGTCTCAATTTTCACAAGTTGTATTTCAACCTTTGTCTGTTATTTGTGCTGATGTGAGTTTCCTCAGACTGAGGAGTTAGCGGGAACAAAGAACCCTCCTCTCTTAATTACTAGCTTTTTTGGCGCAGTTATGAAATGTAAAACTAAAATGGGTCACTAGGTAACTCCCCCCTTGTAAGTGCCTCAAGACGCATTTTTCTAAAAGCAATCCTTTTAATTGCTGGAAACAGAAACTCCTAAAATGCAATTAAACTAGTACAACTGCAGATGCTTATGCATAATGGCAAGAACAACTTGCCTGCTCTTCCAAGGAACTGAAATTTTGAATTTAAATTTACTTTTTAGGCAGGTTTCACCGCTTCAAATTTTTAAAACCAAAATTAAGGAGCAGCCATGGGTTCTGTTTCCTCCTAAGAGGGTTCTTCTTGTGTCCAAAGTAAGACCTTTGTTTTTTTCCGAACAGGTTAGTATCAGAACTACTTTTCCTTAAAAGATGAGGAAAATACAAGCCTTCCCACTTACGTAGCTCGCTGTGTGACAGTGCTCGTAAGAGGAAGGCTGCCATCGGTGATTTCTTTCTTCCTCATTTCCATTGTGTTTCGCAACAATCTTTTCAGCAGCGGTCACCGATAGATAAAAGCGACTGCGTGTGTGCGGATTTGAGTAAGCTGTAACCCTGTCTGTAGGAATTGATTTGGTTGACCTACGTTCTCCATCAGCACCTGAACCGGGCACGTTCAGATTTGTCACTGGGGGAAAAGCACACGCAGTGCAGAGCCTGGCACACATGTGTTTGGGGGGGTTAGTCGTCACATCTACAGTAAGGATTTAAATTACTTCTCTAGAATTACACGACATTATACCACTTCACAGAAGAGCCAGCACGTTCTAAGAACTACAGCAGGCATTTGAACAAGGAGTTTCCACTCGGCACCAACTGCCAAAGGGTTTACTTCTCTTGGCATACAAAATGAAATCGTAAACTACAAGGCAAAGACTCAGAAGAAGCTATTTAATACATATAGGAGACAGCGCTGATTTATGCGCTGTGTATACAGGATGGTGTCTGATTTAATAACTGCTTCCAAGCGGAAACAAAAGCCCAAATCGGCTCATGAGATCTCGTGAACTCGGGGAGAATGCACAGCAGTTAATAAGCACAGAAAATTAGACCACAATTGCATCTTCCTCGTTGTATCTTGCAAGTACAATACTTTCTGTAAATTCCTACCTCTCAGCCCTTTACGTAGGAATTTTTACTTGGTTTGAAGTAACGTGAAAATTATTTCTGATAATCTGGAGGGAGGTGGTTAAAAGCTTACAGGCAGAGAGATTACAAGTTCACCAATACTGGTATTATTTCCTCTACAAGTTCTCCCATTCATTGGCTTTTGAAGTCAGCAGCCATCAGCAGAGAGCCTTCTAGACGTAGCCAGCATTTAAACAGAAGTCTAGACCAACTCAGGAATTTTAACTTTGGTTTTCAAAGTGCCTTTGCAGCATAACTTCTTGTATGTAGTGGATTTCAGTAATGAATTCCATGTCTTTACTCTCCTCTGGGCTTATGATAGAGAATGGCTGATGAAAGCCCCTGAATCAAACACAGGCATTACCTTAAAAGACAAGAATGAGACCACCGTAAGTTTAAAAAAACCAAACGTTGAATTTTATTATTTTTAAACCATTTAAAAAAAAGACCAAAAGGATTTAAAAAAACATTACCATCCGATATACCCACTATTCCATAAAAACATACTAGTTTATTGAAGCATATGCGTCATGTGTTCTCTTACAGTTGGGAAGTCATGGAACGGCTTGTATCTGTTGTTACAATTAAGTGTTTGTTTTTTTGCTTTTTTTTTTTTTTTCAGTAGGGCAAAATGTGGCATTTGCATACATTGGTAGAGTTCCCAGAGGCTTTGAAAGCTTACAGCAAGCAAAACTACTATTTTTTAACCATTTGTGCCATATTAGTGACTGTCTGCTCAGAAAACACTGTGTGCTTAAATGCTCTCCCACTTTGTAACTTTGCCGTATCTCTGGCTGAGGTCATACCAGAATATCTTAGTAGCAAATAAAGGAGTTAATTGGTAAAGAAAAGCAAAGACTTTTGTTGAAAAGAATCCTGCATCACAGAAAAAAACCCTAAGATATGTCATTTACTTCAAGAAAACTATACTCAGTCCTTTGGAAATGGATCTCCTGAAATGCTGCATGCAGAGCACGAGCAAGTTTCCATCGCTGTAGAACAGCTACTGGGTAAAAGACAACGATTACACCAAAAAAACCCCCAAGACCAAGTCTTTCAAGGCTTATTTAGGAGCACTACTCGTGAGTACCGAAAGCTTTCTTGAAAAGCAAAGAACTGGGCAGCAGCAGACGCCCTTGCTGGCAAGAACTGAAACAAGTGGCGTAACACACACTAGGCTGCTGCGGGGTTTTTTTAGTTTTGTTTGGTCAAGGAAGTGCTCTAGCTTGTACCCAGCACAGGCATCGTGTCTTTGCTTAATACCAACGTCAACTTTAAGATGCCCCAGTAACATTCTAAGCTCTCTAGAAAGCGAGCACTATTAATCACATTTCTCAGCTGTGCTGCTTCACCAGCCTCCGTGACCACGGCGCTAGCGTCCTGGCTGCAGACGTGATGCGGCGCTAACCAGATGTGCTGGGGCAGAGTCAGTCCCTCTAAAGCCAGGTCAGGAGGGCTGCCGTGGGTGATGCAAATCTGCAACTCCCTTCAGCCACAAGAACAGGAAGGGCCTTTGAGAAAGGCTACATTTTCACTGTGGTCCTGTAACTAGAAGACAGGGAGAAGACCTGATTTCTAATATAAAAACCCAAACCAATGCTATCTTTCTAGGGAGGAAATCCCAAGCAATAGTCTCTCTCCATATTGTACAGCTGTGTTTAGACACATGAGGTTTTCTTTTCTGTCTAAGATATCCTTTGCCTCTAAAGGCCCCTTTAAGCTGCTACGCTGATCATCTGACATGTTATTAAAACTCAGTATCCTTTGGAGACAAGTGATACAGGCAAGGAAGATACAAAAGCCGCGTAGCATATTTTGAAATCAAACCAGTACTTCATTAAAGAGACACATGAAGTGAGTCAATATTTATTCTTTCTTCTCACTATCCTCAGTGATAGGGTCTGCGGGAGGCTCTTCAACTGTTGCGCTATTGCTCTCTGAACCAGTGTTGCTGTCACTGGTTCCCTCCTCTGCAGTGCTATCGACCCCTTCTTGGCCACTCTCCTTATCATCGGGGGTAGACGTTCCTTCTTCACCATTCTGCTGGTTTTCTGTGCTCTCTTCTGGGTGAGGCTCTTCTGTAATAAGAGAGTTCTCAGTGTCATTTACATGCCAATACATTTATTTTGGTTCTGCAATTAGAATTTAGGAAGAAACAGAATCTGTAATAAATCCGAGTATTCCATAGCAGTTATTTCTGCCACCTAGACTGGGCAGTAACAGGCACAGCTCTGAAAGACGTCTCAGTGCTTAGGATGTAGGTGGTCCTGCCACACACCATCCGAAAAGTCACCTGCAGCTGCCTGACCTCAGAAGTCTAGCCACAAGGAAGCAACATGTCTTGTTAAACTAGAAGTACTAGAAGTCAAACTCCTTGGTCCTCTTTGCTGTAACAGCATAAGCGTAAGGCAATGACTCACCGAAATACTAGCCACTGGTACTCTTAAATACTATAGTATTTTCTAATGTCACTGTACAGAATACAAAAAAGCCTGCAAATCAGCTTGTAGGAGCAGTACGGAAGTGCTGTTCTATCATCCTTGCTAGACACTGACACAAGGGAACACACTCAGCGGCTCCTAGCTAAGTGATGTCTAAAAGGTGAGAGGTTTAGAAAGCATTTTTTTTTCCCCTTGGATACATTACACACAGAGCATTACATATAGCTTTGTGGTATCTTCTCTCCCCTTTTTAAAAGGGGCAATTTCATGAGAAGCAGGCAGACACCTGTCTTCACCAAGATGAAGTTAACTATTCGGAATGTTGTTCTTCAGCCTTTCTTCCTACTAACAGCAAAAATACAGGGCGCTCCTCTGGCTAAGCTGAGCCTCTCCAGAGGTGCTTTAATGCTGATCCTTCTGACACTGGTCTTCAAATCCAGTTACCTGTCTCCATTGGAGCACTCTCCTCTTCCTTCTTCTCCTCTATCTTGTTAGCTGCCTGTTCTTCCTCAGCTGCTATGTTATTCTGACTGCGTTCGGCTTGCTCAGCTGCTTCCTTTTCCCTTTCCTCCTGCCTCTTGCGAGCCTGTTCCTCAGCTTGAGCAATTTCAGCCGCAATTTTTTCCATGTCCACTTCCACCTTCAAACTGCATAACTAGCAATTAAAAAAAAAGGGAAGCTCATTTACTACCCCAGTTACACTGAAAAACAACATATCAGTAAAACCCAATTATGAGTTCAGTATTTCTACATGCAGCATAATTGTTTTGGTTTGACAAAGTTTATATTAAAAGCTTCAGTAATTAGGGAAGGAGATACAAGTGTATTAACAAAACAAAAAAAAAAAAAGGAGAGGGGGATAAATAAACAACCTAAACCTTGTTACTTGAATGCAGCCAAGGACAGCCATAGCGGCTTTAGGCCACCTTCCTTGAGCTGCTCTCCAGTGAGCTCAACCAGTCAAGCCTGAAGGCACTTTTAAACTGTACTGGCTGAATGTCACCACTAAATGTCACTGAAGGAACATGAAATAATACAAACACGGCGTGCTAACACCCACGCGCTAGGACACTGCAGTCCTCAGTTGTGTAATTATACGTAATTGAATACAGAACTAAACAGAAGTGGGTAGAGCACTTGTACAAATGGGTAACTAGCAGATTCCTCAGCGTTAAGTGGAGAAAAGTGAGATTTGTACCCTTTTAAGCTCATTGTTAAAGGATTCTGTGCTTTCCAAAAACTTCCTCTTCTTTTCCTGGTGGCGTTCTTCAATTTGCAGAAGCTCAGCTTCTAGTTTACGCTAGAAGTGATACAAATGGTAAGAACCTTACTATGAAGTCATCTGAAGAACTGGACAAAGTTTACAGCTATGTACAAAAATATTTAGACCAATATTTTAAAATATACTCATATAATATACAAACATCCTTATGCCCCCCTTGATCTAATATCCAATAGCTAAGAAGTTCCTATCGAAAAGTATGCACAATAAATGTATTTATGCAGTAATGCAGGATTGGCTAGGGCATATTATAAATGAAAAACAGTATGTACTTGAGGTGAATCTTCCAGCATAAAATCTAAGCATTTTCTCTCATATTAGACATCCCATAGGTACATCTACACACAAAACACATCAATTACGTTCTTTAGTGCAGAAAGACCACCATTCAAAAGCAAAGAAGGAGTACCACCTCCCAGACCTTCTTTTGTTAATTAAAAAACCCCCAACAGATCTACCTCATTCTGGTGAGATCAGATCTACCTCATTCTCGGTTTTCTTCACCTACATGTACCTGGACTATAGTGACAGGGTTCTTTTGTTAACATGCTTGTTTGGAAAAGACTGGGCATATGCCCATCCAAAGCTAGGTGAAATGTGCAAATGTGACCTCACTAGATTTCCTTGTATGTGTTTAACTTCCAATGAAAACTGTTACAATAGGGATAATTTAATGTAATAAAGAATCATTATGCAGATATTGAGTCACAAGCTAACCAAAAGGCACAACTCTACCAGTACCTATTAAACAGAAGACTTGCACTGTATACAGAAGGGTTATGTACAATAATGAAAACCTATGGAACTAATACTTAAGATATCCTAAAGAAAAAAACCATGATTTAACATGATTCTCAACAACAAAACAGCACAGAAGGTGAAGTGTCACGACTTGCAACTCCCAAGAAAATCCAGAGATTAGCTATTCAAGCGTACAGAACATCGACGCCCAACAAGAACAGTCATGTAGATGATCAAATGATCCGAGACTTGGAGTACAGCCCAACACCATTACGTTTTAACTGCCTTCATATCATTTCTCTTTACCTGATGAACCATTAAAGATTGAACCTGGCGTTTAAGAACTTGCATTCTAGCGGTAGTGACAACAGAGCGGACATCGGGCACCACACTTTCACTCAGTATCTCACTGATGAGACGATGGTTTCTTTGGAAACGAGCTGTGGCTGTGTGCTTCATAGAAAATCCATCGTCATAATCTGAAACGAGGTTTAAGTGCAACTGCTTTAAGTCCACAAAACGAGGACCAAGTCCAATGACACTGTACCCACATTACCACTAATTAAAATAAAATCCCTAACACCGGTTGCTGTCATGTCACCCAGTTCATACTAACAAATATAGAACATGAGGTCGTCAGAAAACAAGGCAGTATGAGGACAGAACATTTACTCTGGTGCAGCTATAACAGCTACGATTTCACATGCATTTCCCACATGCCTGAAATTTGGATTAGTTATTTGCTGTGTTGCCTTCCACATTTCTATAGTAAGAGCAACTATTAATACACCGAATAAAAAAACCCAAAAAACAACACTTTCCCGATTAATCGTGTTACCAGAACAATATCCAGTGCAAAACACCAACAGTGACTCCTATATAAATAAGCTTTGTAGCACAGACCAAAAAGACATTTTTTGAAACACTGAGGAACAAAAGCGTGAAGCACTGATACGTACTCATCACTGAAAATTCAGTCATGTAATAATGGCAGTCTTTTTTTTTTTTTTTTTAAGTAAATGCAGTTCTCTAAAGAGCAGTTACTTTTAAAAAAAAAAACAAACAAACCACACTTCAGGAGAAAAAGTACACAAGCACATAGGTCAAGTGCTGGTCTCCTTATAAGCTTCTCGCAGAGAAAAGAAATTAAAGGAAGCCCAACAGAAACTAAACTGTCTTGTCTGACATGCATCTAGAGGATTAACTACAGAGATCTAAGAGTATTTCAGGTCAAGGATTTTTTTTTTTCCTCTCCGATCAAACTGAAAGGGCTTCCAATTTATACCAGGATACTGAACTTTGACAATTTTAATCTAGCTACAGAATTTAACATGAACTACAGCATTATGGATTGTACTGGGTACTCATTTTAAAAGTACAGTTCAGTTTCATACTACAAAGCAGAACAAAATAACGTGTTTTCCTACACCTAGCAGCACTTAAAAGCTTCTAGCCCATAGAAGACCGAAGCTTCCTATGCTGTGACTTTCCATATTTCTTCAAGAAAGGCAGGCAAAGCCTTTCAACGTAATAAAAATCAAACCACAATCTGCAGTTTTGGTAACAAGAACCTGTCTACAAGAACTCGAAAAAATTCAAATCACACTGATTAGAATTTAAAGCACAGAAATCAAATAGCATTAACTACTGGTGAGGAAACAAACTCATAAGAAACTTCTGTGAGTGTAATTCATATTTAGTTGAGTATTAAGATGGTAAGCAACGAGTATGAATTATCTTCCAGAATGATGTCATGTAGAAAAGTCCAGCAGCTGAATTCCTTTTACGTCAAGTTTTCCTAATGGAGACTACTCTCCATCTAGCCACAGAAACCTTGAAGAGTATCCTAACATATCATGCCAGAAAATATTACCAAACAAGATAACTAGCTAAATGAAAGCTTCTATCTGCTTTATTTCGAAGTGTTATGTGCAATTTCTCATCAAGGTATCTGAGCAAATGAAGCGAAAAGAGAAAAATAGCAGGAAGACTACAGATTTGCAAGAGAGAAAGTACTAAGCACACTGGTCTCCTTAAAGCTGTGCCTTTGTCCTCTTAATAAGGTTCCTTACATGCTAAAAGTTCTTGATCCTAGTGACATGCAGGATCAAAAGCATTTCTGTCACAGCAAATAACTTGCTGTTTACATCCCAGATGTAAACATGTACAACTCAGGGCCTAGTGCAGCTGGTTCTGGCTGAGTTCACTTGGCCCAGGTAGAACACAACAGAATTTGAAGTCCCAAAATGCCAGCTACTGCAACACTAAGTGTATTTACATAAATTCTGCAGTTACCTCACACTGGGGAAAGTACTGTTTGTCATAAGCTTTATCTCAAGGGTGTGTGTTTCAAGGGGGAAGGAAAAAAAAAAGAAAAAAAAAAGGGGTGTAACTGACTGACTACATTTTTCACCCTCAGGTTTCAACAAGTATTTGGTCATGAATTTAAAAGTAGACATTAGGTGCATGAGTCTGAGTTTTCCCACTGGGTGGGGTGCATTTCCTTCCAGTCAAATAAACTTTTAGAATTTTCTCATTGACTTGTCAACAAGCAAGGGTAACTTATTTTCTAAACAACATCAAATGACAGTTGTTGAACACATTTAAAGTTCAGGTGCTCTTAATCATACCAGAAATCTGCCTGTCAGAATTATGTGCTTCTGGTAATAAAGCACAAAATTCCATTCAAGCTGGATTAAATCAGGCATCTAAGCCTTTTATAATGCATATGTTAAAGCCATTACAGAGCTTTAAGCAGACATATTTGTTTTGAACTGTAAGCATTACTTCACACATAATTAAGGTTCAGAATAACTTTTGCCACTGGCTTGCCACCTTGGTTTGTAGAAACAAGACAAAGTCAGCTCTTAGCTGCATGAAATAAAACGTGATAATGAAAATCCGCATTAAAGGTACCAAAATAGAAAGGAAGTCACGTTAAGCGCTGTGAAAGTTGTACACTGGTAGTTTTCCGTATCCGGCGTCCATTTCTCTATACTGTCGGTCCTGTAATGAGACTGTCTCACTGGATGTGCATACAAATTCCTTTCTGCTTACCATCTGGATCTTCTGCTGGCTGGATACTCATGTAAGGTTCACCCTTCTCCATGCGTGACTGCCTTTGTCGGCTTTCTTCTTCTAACGCAGCCTCAGCACGACTTTTTGCGTTGATGTAGGCAAGGTATGCAGGAGAGTTATGGTAGGCCTTCATGGACTCATTGTACTCTATCTGAAATGTGACCAATATTGTTTGATTGCACCGTTGGACGATTTCAGATTTGACATAACTGTAGTCTGTGTAACTCAAGTTGTAATTATACAGACAAAGCTATTTTGAATCATCCGGCTAATGCACATATGACCATATTCTCTCTGTCTTTCTTTTTACAAATTAGAACTTCTTCCATAGTCATTCACGTTTTAAAAACACTAGCTGCGCTTTTAGATATATTTCAGTTGTAATACTGAACACTGTAATACTGAGAAGTCTTACAACAGCTTTGGTTTTTGAGATTTAAAAATTAAACAGCTCAGAACAAGCCATTTATGAACAGACAAACTCTGAAAAAAATAATAAAAAAAAGAGTTAACTTAAAATATTCTCAATAATTCTCTGGAGCTCTAACTAGATCTTTGATTCTGATTTCTTCTGTTTCCTTATTCCAGTACATCATAAACCAGTTTGCAAAATAAGTTACGATTTTTCCGTTCCTTGATCCATCCCTGCACTGGGATGATACAGAATGCTGCAGCCAGACTACTGTCTCCTCCTGGTAGCAGGACTGCATCGCTATTTTCACCTTCTTTGACGTATTTTTCCCTTTGAATTGCTTTCTTTAATCTCATTTTTAAGATTTGCCAAGTCTAGATTTTGTACAGTGATTTGAGGTATTTCCAATGAAAAATGAGATATAATCTACAATACTGTTAAAGGTACCTAAACGTCTTGTTTTCTTTACATTTAAGACTAGAATCCTTCTACCTAGGCACTGTAAAAATATAAACAAGATGGCCCCTGCCCCAAGGAGCTTACAATCTAAACATCATTATCAAGTTAAAAAAAAAAAAAAAGTAATTCCTTGATTTTTTTTTTTTCCCATCTTCTCTATTGACTTGGAATAAAAACAGCTCAGGTTTGACCAGGTTATACACAGCCTCAGATACCTACTAGGTTTAAGCATAACACAGCAGCTGGACAATTTTCCCTTTGTACCTTAGGATCACAGTAACAGTCTTGTAAAGGTCCTCAACACTTACCAACCTAGCCATGAGGTAGCTGTCATCTTTTGTCATGGAGATCAATAAAACCCAAAACAAACCCACAAGAAAACCCTAGAAGTGGTAGCATTTTTCTATTAAGAAACAAAACACTACGCCACAGCGTGGAGTTATACCAGATTACACCATGAAAACCAAACCCTACGTGACTGGAAGCCTTTTATGAACAAGTTCATGACAACAGCAGTAGTTGCAGAGCACCAGTTTTGAAAGAGGATTTTGGTGTTGAGACAATCTTTTCAATACTGATGTTGTACAATCAAATCCATTCATTAAACAGTTAAAATTGACACTCAATTATAAATACTTCATTTTGAATTGGGTCTAAAAACTGACCAGTCACAGTTGATGTACAGTTATTTAAAAAAAAAAATCTAAAAGACGTGTCAGGACATACTTCCATTTAAGTTACATACAGGGGTCTCGTGAATGCCTCATACACCACTGCATGGGGAAGATGAATTTTTTCTTCTCAGACCAGTTCCTAGAGGAATCAGCTGTAATAAACATCCCAGATTTCTTCCATTTACCTTTTCAGCTTCATATTCATTCAAATACTCTTGCTTCTCTTCATCAGTGAGATCTCGCCACATTCCTCCAATAATCTTGCCAATTTCCCATAACTTCAAATCAGGATTGGACGCCTTCACTTGGTCCCAGACCTTAACAGAAACAGCTGGAGCTTTACTAATGATATCTAAATACTTCCAAATTAAACATTTTATATTGTCATCTCAGTGTTCTTTCTGGAATCACCATGAAAAACAGGACTAAGTTAGGAATGACTCTGGCTAAACTATCTCGATTATTTTCTGGGGCAGGAAGTCAGTAGGAAGCCATCTACTGAAACAGGCAATTGCTGAAATGGCTTTGGTTTCATGAGAATATTGCCTTTAACCCTCTTAATTCTCTTCTTAAATGCACATCGCTGCATCTCTGGGAAAAAAAAAATTGCTACTGAGTAAACACATCCAGCAGTAGATTACGATAAAGAGCACTGAGCTTTTCAGATCAGAATGTAACATTTCAAAATATTTTTCAGTCTTGCTGATCAATATGAGTTCCAACAAGTTCTGACTCCACCAAAAAAGTTTCTAACTTTATAGGGGAAAAAAAAAAAAGAGGAGAGAGCTGCCAGTGTTATTTCTTGCTGCGCCACTTGACATTTTTTTGTTGATGGTTTTTTGCCTAAGACAGACATGCTGGTAAAGATACTTTACCAGAAGTGGAAGAAATTCCTTCTGGCTCACCCGCTTCAGACAGGCTGACATGCCCTCCCCATGCCCCATCAGATTTCAGACTTCACAAGAGTCTCTCTCCTACTTTCTGTCAAACAGTTCATAGAATAGCGAAGTAAACGTTGCCACAGGCTAGGTTGGTGAAGGAGAACATGCAAAGTCCACTCATTGCTACTCTTCAGTCCAGCTACAGCACTGTACCAAGCACAGTATACCGCAAGGAATACTTCCTTTATATAAAAAAGTTCTGTCAGTAAGTCACAGGCACTTCTGAATGTGGCAGGGTGGATCCTTGTCAGCAGAGACAGTGGTAGTAATTATCATTTTAGAGAAAACTTTTCCCCCCAGAAATTGGCAACTGTATGAACAGACTACTGCTGCCTTTATTCTGAAGGGCAATGCATCTGTACTTTACAATTCCCTTAAAAGAATGTGCAGGCTGTTAGAAGTAAAAGTTTAGAAGCTGAAACTAAGATAATAGCAATTAATTGTTAGCACATACGAAGACTAACTTTTATTATTACTTGTTTGACACTGTATACCCACCTTCCGGCTGTACCTCATGTAGGGCATCAGGGGCTTGTCTGGGGGTTTGGGGGGCTTTGGAATGGTAATACCAGAGGAAGCCTATAAAAGAACCGAATAAATCCATTTGTTAATGTGATCGCTGGACAGTTTCTATAGACACTAGTTTTGGAAAACACTCATTCTTGTGCAGTTAACACAGACAAACTACACCCCCCTACAGCCTCCCCGCCAAGAGAAACAAGCAACATCAGCAAAAAAAATTACCCAGACTGTGAACAGGTACTAACTAGAGCTGGTCCTCACAGTAATGTTTTTCCAATTTGTTTGTCCTTTTATCTGTAAGTTTACAGAGTAGTAACTAGATAAATCTTCAAAAGGGCTCTGTATGCTTAAAACTGAACCACACAGCTTTGGAATTTACATGGAAATACCAATCCTAGCAAGTTACTTTTTTCACTTCTGATGAGCAATTTATTATACCTGTTTTGACAACTTTACTGTAGCTACTGTACAGGTGAAAAAAGGACAAAGTTTAAGACGATGAAGTTAGAGACGTATTTTTGTTTTCAAGTAATTTTAGCAATGTATTTGTCTGCAAAGATTGTCAGTGGTAATTTGGAGCCAATTAAACTACTCATTGTAAAAAGAAAACAACCCTACGCAACTGATCTGTCAATGTGTGCATTATTTGTTCCGAGCTGTACTTAATTGTCCAAATTAGCCTGTAGTATCTTTCTGCACTCTTATCTTCCTTTCGGTTTGTACACCGTCAAGCACATTGCTCACACTCAACAAAAGGAAACTGAGCACTAACTGTTGCTGACTGAAAGTTGCTGCATCCCCTCTGGAGCCCTCAAACTACAAGACACCTGACAGGGTTTTCTCCTAAAATAGTGCAGTAACGTTACAGTCCCTGTCAACTGCAAGTTCTGAAAACCTCCGCTCTTCAAGCACTAACCCATGTGAGGAGTTCTATTATATTCAGTGGGAGCATTTTCATAAAAAGATAAAGCAGTTTCAAGATTTTTCAGCACTATGGCCAGAGATAAGCTAATACTTGGATTTGGCCAAGAAGGCTCATGTTCAGCATTTGGCTTTCAAATTTTTCCTCTTGGTATTTTTTGCTTTGCTGAATTTATGGAGCTCTATGAAACAATGCATACAGAACTGTGTATAGATATAAATAATGTACATGAGGTATATGCATTACCAAAATGTATACATATATACACATACGGATGGAATTGAAAAACATTAACGGAAATTGTTTAATGCATTTAAATTAACAGGAATTTAAAGACACCATACATATATTGATATATGCATGGCAGAGAAGGCTGTATATGCTTATGACATACAGAAACAATGAGAGTTCTCAGACAAAACCTAAATTATTCTGGTATAAGGAAAAAAGTACATTCAGTCAAGTTTCAGTTTGTATGGGGAAGGTATTTTCCGTAAACGTTTTAACAAACCAGATGAACTTCATATATGAAGTTTGAAAGAAGGTTTTATATAAAGAAAGGCATAAAAAGAGTACGCTTCATTAAAAGCACCATATATTTGTCCCTTGACAAATCTTTACATCACGTTCTAAATGAATCAGATGTTTGGAGATAGGAAGTTTTACATGAAAAACCTTAGAGTTATGAGAATTACAGAAACATTAAAAAAAATATCAGGGATCTACTCTCTTTCTGTTGTGTTAGTTACAAAAATGTTACACTGCCACAGTCTGTTTCTGTTTCCTAACTGCATCCAATGCTCAGGAGTTTATCTATGTTTGAAAGAAGCTGTCACCTCCCTTATCACTTGACTCCATCTCACTTTGTTTACTCCATGAAAAATGAATGTAACATCCATTTTCCACACACTGACAGAGCACATAAGATCTGAAAGGATTCTCTTTTATTAACTTCACACTTTTGTTGAAAAAAAGTAATTTCTGAACTTGGGACTTTGCAGTTATTAACAGACTAAGACCAGAAAGAAAAATAAAGGCTTGCATCTCCTGTGTGGCTCAATAGTATGATGCAACTACTATCACTGATCTCCAGTTTGCAAAATGTTCTTCCTTATTTTTGTGCCAATAAACCTCAATGAAGTGAGCAGTTCCCTCCCTCCAAGAATTTGTACACATGCTATAGAACTTTTCCCTGAGCACGCAGTGGTCACTTAAGACCACAAAGTCTGTCTGTCTTGGAGTTCTGCATCATACACGATTACCACATTTTTTTTTCTGTGCTGAGTAGAAGTTCGTTTTCCTGCAAAAGGTTTCAGAGTGAAAGGGAAGGGGTAGGGAGTAAGAATCAGAAGTAGTTTTTTGTTTTTATAAAGAAGTGGCAGCAGCCAAGATTCAGAAGAACCTAACTCTAAAGCCATTTCTGGTCAATTCCTGTTGTTTGCCGGATGATGTAATAGTTGATTCTCCTACCGTGACCCGGCTGTTGGTGCCCGGGTTCCCTCCCAGCCTGTAGTTGTTGTAGGCCAGATGGCTGTATGGATTGTATCCCACAAACCCTGGTGTGCTGGGCATTTGCTGATGGAAACAAATGAGACAAAAACACGAATGAGAAATGAGCTCAAACGAGGAAAACACAGAAATGAAAGTGAACTGCAATATGGCATGCAAAAGCAACCAGAATTTAAACAAGCAAATGAGGTGTAGCAGTTGATATCTTCTCAACACACAAAACTTACTCCAGTATAAATCTATTAAGGAAACAGGATTTTTAAGCAAATGCGTCACTACAAATTTCTCTCTGAAATTGGCACTTTTATTTCTATTAAGTGTGTAACTCATTTAAACAAGTGTTCTGTAAATCCAGCTCACGGCTAATAAAATTTTCCAACATAAGCCACCAAGTAATTCAGAAAGACTCTTGTATCCAAAGCGTTAAGCTTACAAGGCACACGGTCATCGGGCAGAAATCCCCAGTACCAACGTTTACTGTACCAATGAAAATCCCTGTCTGCTCTTCTTCCCATCCTTCTGCTTTTCCAACAAATATTATACTGTCAATAAATAGGAACAGAAAAAAAAAATCCCCCTCTCAAAGCACCACCTGTGCTCTACTACGAGTGTCTGAAGACTTTCCTGCTGGTTTACAAATTTTAAATATTTTGGGGAACTGTGATTAGAAAGCTGGGAGAGAAGAAAATCCACAGCGATATCCTTCTGTTTTGAGCTATGCTGCAGACTGACAGAGTTGAGGAACCACTGCAATAAGAACTACAGGTTAGAAACTACAAGGTAGTCTTAACAAATCTAGTCTTAACAAATCACTGAATCTGAGACAGTTTCAGAAGTTAATCAACACATCTTTCGTTCTTAAAAGTGGATCGCTTCGTTCTCACCTCAGTAGAGAGAAATCTAATTTCTTTACAATCCCTTCTTACCCATCATCTACATACAATCAAGTATCAGAAGGCTCACTGTTTTCTCCTCCTCGCATAAGTCTCTCTCCTGCCTTTTTCCATTATCCCCCACTTCCCAATCAAATCTTGTTAGGAAAAAAAAAAAAAAAAAAGAAGCATCAACTGGTTAATAGCAATTGTGGTAAAGTCTTGACTGTGGTGGTCCTACCATTCCATTAGGATTCATGACATACCGTAGTGTTTCTAGATACTTAAGTGCCATCCGCACAGCATCCCAACGCTTTAGTAGCACTTCAGCCCTAATAAGAAACCCATATTCCAATAGTCTTTTAAGGTGATTTGCTGACTGGACCCATTCTAGATTACCGTTATTAAAAAAAAAAAATCTACAAATAAATTCAGGACTCCAAGAACCAAGATTTGACAAATACAAACCCTGAACAAAAATAACTATATATAAGCTAGACTACATTAACTTGTGAAGTTTTCAAGTGTATGTAGACACACTGTAGTCAGTTTATTTCTAAATGTACAAATACAGAGTAAAGTTATCATTTAACAGTCAGCCTTCAAATATATATTTTATTGCCAAACTTTTTAAACTCAGTCGCAGCAGTTGACACTTACTCAATCTGTATGCCTGTGATCATGACATACACATTCACTATTTCATAAGACGCCATTTTACTATCGTCTTCTGTATTACCATAACAACAGGTTTTGAATATGTTGAACTACACCTCTTCAATAAAAATCAGATGACAATTGTAATCTCCATCTGCTTAATTCTTTATTTCTGCAAGACAGGATTTAAATGTTACAAGGGAACTACCGTGCATTACACGGAGAATTGTTACTTCAGCTGTAATACTGTAGTCACGAGAACTACTAGTATTTTATTGACCATAGTAACTGGAACTGGCTGTGGAAGAACAAGCAAGGTTACTTGTCTACTTTTACAACTTGCATTAACAGAGCACAGACTATCACCTCAAGGACTATGTAAAATATAAGTAATGCAGAAGATGCTTGAAAGACAGGTAATGCATGTCAGTAGTTGCAGTTTTGCTGTTTGTTTCATGTACCCTTCTGAAGACTTCTAACTTGACTAAAAAACGTACCACATCAATATACACCATTTAACAACATCCGTATCCATGCTACGTCCCAAAGGAATCACACATGTGTATGCACAGCTCTTGATGCAGGAATCCAGTTGTAAGAATGGATGCTGTCATCATGTTACTTCTAACAGTGGCACAAATTATTAAGTTATGTGCAAAATGAAAACTCTGAACAAGCTATACAAATCAAGTTTTATTTATGTAAATTTTAAGAACATAACTTATATTCATACATTATATCATTTTCAAGCCTCTTTAAATGTGAAGTATGGCACAATAAATTTGAAGGATCACGTTTCATCTAAATCCCATCCTGCAGGTTTCATCCCAGCTGCAGACATCAAGGACATTCTACTGGATAACAGTTTTCAAGTTTTCTTTGGTAAAAAAATTTCACTGTAGCACCTTAGCTCATTCTTCTGTAGAAAAGATTTATATTTTCTCATGTGAATATGTTACATTTCTAAATAGTTTGCATTCTAGGAGTAAACGCTACAGAAGAGGTGTGTTTGCTTTCAAATGCTTTCCTGACAACAGCAGACTGGCTTTTCAGTACCTTTTTATATATGCACGAATGCAACTGTACATGATTCAAAGCTACTGTTCGTGTTTTCCTAAGTGTCACTGCACACCATTCTACTAGAAAGTAAAATATTTCTCATGCTATAGACTTCAAACTACAAGTCATTTCAAGAAATTTGAGTAAGACTGTCATTCTGAGTGTTTCATTATTCTGACCCGATATAAGAGAATTTTCCATACTCCTGCACTCCACCAAAGTCAGTTAGGTATAACAGAAACATGAAAAAATGCACCGTTTGCCCACGATTAGGGCACAAGCTGAGTGGGAAGTTTTAGAATTAAGTCTATCAGTTTGTTCTTAAATATTCCAGTGTATAGTTGCAACTTACTGTGAATATCATTTTAGACCAACTGAAAATTAAGTATCTGCAGGATCTAGCCTTAAAGGTGAAATAACTTTATTCAGCTTCTCTTTCACAAACTGCTCAAAAAAAAAAAGATTAACTTAAACAACGCTTATCATTGTTAATAACAAAATGCAACTCGTTAGTGTTTCCAATACAGGAAGGTGATGCAACTCCACTATTATTGCTCTGGTAATTTATTAAAGGCTACATTACCAGATCTGTGTTAATGAGAAAAAAATCACTATACTTACGGTTGCAGGAGCTGGGGTAGGAGGTGGGGCATAAGATGGCCTTTCTGTTAAGATATAAATGTAAGCACATTTTTTTTTTTTCCTTGAAAATTTGAAAGAATTCTTTATAAGGCATCTGCTGCAGCAAACATTTTAAGCTATTTACAAAAACAAGACAAAAATCCTACTCTCAAAGATTTTGCCACTGAACAGTGTAAAACAAAGAACAGAAGTAAAGAAAGGGGGGGAAAAAAAAAAAATCACACCATTGCTATATTGTTAGCCCTTTATTTAGGCATAAGACTGAAGAATATGCAACCCATGTATATGCACATCAACTAAAAAGAGAGTAAGCAAAAATGCAGTGAAACAGGATTTAGGAAACCCAGGTATCACAGCTTCTCCTAAGAAAACAAGATGCCAGAAGTCAGCCACAGCAAGATTTAAGGCCAAGAGTTTGGTCAGAAATGACTCTACCTCATATTATTCCTCTTAACGCGAGGAATCTCACAAACAGGTTCTGCTGAACCAGATCTTTAATTCATCAAGTTAAAGGAAGAGAAATCTCAACTTACTTGACATTTTGATAGGCAAATTTTCAGCCACCTGACATTATATTTGTATTTCTGAAAGACAAAAGAATATCATGCTATTAAATATTATGCCTTTGCTTCCCCAGATCTTTGAAGCTTCAATTATTGTAGTTACCATTAATTACCAAGAAGTTTGCCAATTCTGAAATAAAGACAAAAAAGTTTCTAGAAACTAAGGTTTTATCTCTTTGAAAAACAAATGTACTTTCCAAGGAATCTGGCCTTAAATAGCTGTGAAATAATACTCAAGTTTGTGTCATCATATTAAAGGTTTTAAGTATATATATATATAGAGACACACTTTTCTTTAAGAAATAAAAATAATATGCCCCACTATCTTACACTGACTGTTTCAGAAAACTGGTATGAGCGTACAAATGACCAAATTAAATAGTATCTCCTTCACACGGTACCAAAAAATAACCACCGAGCAGGACAGCAGCAGCACTGTGGGCCATGGGATGTCAGCCTATTTGACCTTTTCGCAACAGGCCCATATGGAAACGGGCGCGTATGGAAACAGCGCCGTAAACAAAGGAGCATTTTTTCCAGCCTTTCTCTTCAGATAACGCCTCCTAAGCTGCAACACAAGCCGGACCTCCTGTTGAAATTCCTGACGAAGAGCGTGCCGAGCTGCGGGCTCACACGAATTCCTCGCCACGTCCAAGAGGAGCGCGCAGGGGAGCAGGGCCGGGGCGAGGCGGGCACGGCAGCAGGGGCAGCCCCAGCCCGCCCG
>VZTL01049562.1:0-20465 GCA_013400535.1 Scopus umbretta | reverse complement strand
CGCCCCACAGCTGCCGGGCCGCCCCGAACGGGCGCCGCCGCCCCGACTCACCCACTCCGGCGCCGGCCGCTCTCCCTTTGTTCCCCACCAGGCCGGGGCGGCGGCGAGGAAGGCGCCTGCGCGCTCGGTTCCGCACTTTCGACACGCCGCCCACACCCGCCTGCCGGCGGCTTGTCTCCTTTGGCAGGGGGAGGCGGGTCGCCTGTCCTGCTCGCCCCGCGGCCCCCGCCAGGCCCAGGCTTTCCCCGCACCTCTGCGGGGACGGCGGGGGCCGGTGGGGGTTATGGCGAATCTGCGGGACGCAAAGTCGCTCCGGGCGCTGCGTGCGGCCCCGCCCCGCCGTTACCGGGAAGGAGGCGCCGCCTCGCCCGGCGGCGCGGGGGGGGATGTTACCGGCCGTCCCGGGGCATCGTGCGGCCCGGGCTGTCTGCGCCCCAGGCTCGCAGTCTCCAGCACCGGGCTTGTCCCCTTCACCCCGTGACAGCAAGGCAAAGGTGCGGGCGGGAAACCGCCCGCCCTCGCGTTCCTGTCAGCACTTTCCACAGGGAGGCTAATCCGTTTCCCGCCCTCCCGGCGAGCCGCTTCCTCGCCGGGCAACCCCGGCCGTTGTTGGCGTGCCCGCCGCGGTGGGGCCGGGAGGAGCGGCAGCGCTGTCTCCCGGTGGCGAATCTGCGGCGGAGGAGAAGCAGGCGGGCGGGCGGCTCGAGCTCGCGGCCCTTTGGCGCCTTTTTCCCCTCAGAGGGGAGAGCGCGGCGGCGCCCTGAGGCGCCCTGGGCCCGGGGCTGGGCGGGAGGCGTCTGGAAAAGCGCTGCAGTGTAGCGTCTGGGCCCGAATACATCCCGGAAAGGCGAGGGATGGAGTCAGGTGAACAGCCCTGGCAGTGCCGGGGAAACCCTTTCTCTGCCTATCTGCAGCGCGGCGCTGAAACGATGGTTTGGGAATGGCGTGTCCTCAAAGAGAGGTTGAACGGGAGCTGGACGTGGCCCGCAGCATGGTCGTGCTTACGGTGCCATGAGGAAAGCTGGGAAGGTGCTGGCGTGTGGAGGACAGGGCGTGAGCAGGAGGCGGCCTAGAGGAAGCGGGTCAGCCTGCGGAGTGGTGTGAAGGCGGGTCACACAGGCTAAGGGACAGACCCTAGCTTACAAATCTGTGTGGATTATGTTTTTGACCTAAATCAGGCTGACCAACTCAAACACTGTCACAGAGGATTGCGAAGTACAGAGTACACCGGGAGCAGTGGAACTGTCTAGAACATTTTCTTGCAAAAATTTGTGAAGGTGTCGCATACGGTGGTAAAAAGCCTGCAAATACAAAGCACGGTACACCATGTGGCTCTGAGCGAGGAGGATGAAGAACTTCAGATCTCAGCATTCAGTGTAGGAGTCTTTTATACAGTGAAAATTAGTGAAAAACTAACTGAATATGCTTCTGGGTTGCTGCACGTTAGATCCATTTCTTCTTGATGCCTACAGTTTGTCTAGCCAAGTTTGTTCTCATTACTAGATAAGCACATTTTTATGAACAAATAAAAGAACTCTTCCCTCATCTGCCCACAGCGTGCTTATCTGTGGCCGCAGTGGAAATTTGTTGACATGCAGCACAATAATCTGTGACTTTGATTTGATAATTAGATGACTGTAAGAATTAAAAAAGATTCCTCAGTCAGCCAGCCAAATACTCCTCTTTTTAGTCTACAGTTTCACCTGGGCAGAACATTTGTTAAAAAACGGTGAGAAAATACTTGTTAAGAGGTGAGAAATAATCTGTTTTTTTTCCCCTGATTTTGACTGCTTCATGTATTCGTCTCTAGTTTATTAATAAGCATGGTTTTGTTGATGGTTAGAACGCGTTTAATGTTGATAACATTAAATTATAAGTTTGCGCAACTTACTGAAATATTTATTATGGTGTTCAAGTGCGTTTACTGATACTTACTTGCCATGCTAATAGTTCTGAATCATTATATGTGCTTTCAGAGCCAGCAATGTATTTCTTACTTTGTTTTATGAGTGTTTTTTTACACTTTGCCACTTGCCTAATTTCCGTGTTGTGATAGTGAAAGGTTTTGCCTGCGTATGCTTTTTAATCTACTAGTTTTACTGATTTAATAGGATTGTTTATACTGCATCGTACTGACCAGGGAGCTCCAAATAGCTGGCTCTCATCCAACTGTTTTAATTAGCAACAGTTTCATAAGCTTTGTAATGAGGACATGCATTCATTGGAAAGTGGGTTGAGACAATGAAACTCATTTTTACGTCAGACATTGCAGATATTAAATGGCAGTAGCTCAGCTGGTCTGAATTTAATTAGCAGTACAGAAGTGAAGAATTCTTTGCCATATGATCAGGCGTCAGTGTTATATTTTTTTAATTCAGCTTTAAAGTGACCTAAAATCAGGGTGAGATGTTACCGCAAATACTTCTTTTTCCTATGCCCACGTGGAGTTCACACTGCCACTAGTGGAAGTTCGAGTAGTTTATGAACAGAAGAGCAAGCGCTTTACATTTGAAGAGATGGAATTTGTGAATAATGGAAAAGATATATATATGTACTGTCAGGGGAGAAAATGTAGTTAAAATGAGGATGCACACTTGAACCAGGTCTAGAGTAGCAGCAGTTCTAAATGCTGCTAATGAAGCCAATGTCAGAAGTCCCACAGAAGAAAATGGCTTTGAGCAGGTAAAAGTGGGCTGCCTGCAGAATGTGGTGTGTTAACAAAAACCACTATTAAACTGCAGACTTTTTTTTTTTTTTCCTTAGAGCACCAGGTTTCGTGATCATAAAACAGTACAACTGGGTTTATGCAAGTTGTTTCAAACTTCAAACAGAAGCTGTGTATTTATTTTATGAGCAGTTAAGTCCAGTGTTAAACAATGGCAGCTTCAGCGCGTGGAATAAACTCGTCACAGGACAGCTCAGGACGAGCTTGTGCTGTCACTGGGGTCAGGAAGATGGTTTCAGTAACCATGAGGTCAGGCCAGCGTAGGGATGAAATAACATATATGAATAAGGTCAACATTTTTTTCTAGTTACTTAGTATCCCAGACGATGTTTGCTATAGATACACAGTCATTCCTCTCTTCTAAAATAATTTGGAGGTTGTATTGCAAGGCAAAGTCAGGTATGTGTTCTGTACTATGGTTTCTACCATTAGGGAAAAAAAAAAAATCTAGAGTTACACTGGAGAAGATCATGCCCCAAGAAGTTCAGAGAATAAGATGAACACGCCCTGGTTAAAGAAAAAAGAGTGTCTGTGAGTAAGATTATTCCATTATTGTTTACTGTGGAGATGGCAGTACCTTCCATGTATTCGTACAGTAATTTTTATACTCCTGTGCAAGGTCTTCCTGCATGAGGAGGTCTGCCTAAGCAGTTTTAAATGTATGTGTATTAAGCTAACTTTCTGTTACACATTTGCTTGCTAATTCTGTTTGCCTGTCAGCTTATCTTCTCGATTGTAAACTTTGTATGCCAGATGCTGTCTTCTTTCTTGTGCGCTACTTGGAACAAAAGACTTTAGGTCTGGTCAGGGTTAGCGGATTTACCAGCAAAAGACTGATTTTTGTAGCAGGAGGACACTCACCTTACATATTATGATAAAGATTCTTAGGGAATTTGTGTCTTTCTAATTGCAGAGGAGCGCTTAGAAAACACTTGGTTGCAGTGCTACGGATTTTCTTATGTACAACTTTTATTTTGTATTTCTATGTCACTTCTTTCCTTTTAAGTTATACATGTTAAAATTCACAAAATATGCATGGGCAAACTCAATACTTTTTTTTATTTTATTGTAGTACTATCATTTACTTTGGTAAATTCGTATCCCTGTTTAAAGAACCTTAAAGCAATTAAAACCTAGTTTAAATTCAAGTATTGTAAAATGTACAGAGTATAAGCACAAAAAAAAAGCTGCATAGTGAAAATGCTAGAGCAGACTAATACATTCAGGATGCCAAATACTCAAGTATTAACAACACCAGATCAGTAGTAAGGTTAATGATAATTAGCCAGCTTCATACAGTAGATATAGAACTGTGGGCAATATAAATGCATTGCTCTTACCATTAACAAAAGACAGAAGCATACTTAACACTGTAAGTGTTAACATTTGTAGTATCAGTTTTTGTAATACATGCCATAAGTAATAAGGCAAATACTGACACTTAGTCTTTTACATGCTGCTGTGAATCCAGCGAATACAGTACGTGGTTTTTCTAGATTCTGAGCCCCTGCAATCCCAGTGATTTTGATGAGAGTTTGTGATGTCCATGCCTCTTAAAAATCCTCATAAACAATCATTCTCATCTTAGTACAATTTTGTTTGAATTTTTGCTTGAAATTTGTCTCATAGTGTTATAAAGAAGTATGTCTGAGTCTGCATTTCTGTTTTTTCTGTGTACAGATGCAAGTTCATCTACTGTACTTTGTATTTGCCCATAGCTACTTTGAGTAGTAGTGGGGGATACTTAATGGGCATGGTAGAATTTTACTTTGAATATGTAGCCCTTGTTTTGTCCATTTAATTTGAAGCTATAATAGTTACATCCCGGTGTAATAGTGACTTGTTATGTGTACTAGATCAAGAGCATAACTTACCTATCAGGTTTGTCAGAAGAGGAATTTGTTGACAACATTTTAATTCACATTGTTATAATGCACAAAATTAATTAAATAACAGCATTAAAATGGTGTTTGACTTCTTGCATTTAAACAGTTAAAGGGTATAACGTTACTTGCTACGGCTAAGAGCTGTAGCACAGATATGTGTGGACAAGTAAGAGAATGATTGATTTTCAGTGGAAATTACTGCTTCAAAATCAGTAGGAACAATATGGCTAAAATATTGGTTTGTAACAACACTTTTAAAAATGTTTGTATAATTACGTAAGGGAAAGACATTTTTGCTCAGTTGTTGCCTAAAAAAATATTTAAAAATACCAGCCACTTTTAAAAGAACATTCTTTGTTAAGTTTATGCATTTTAAGAGCATCTTTGCATGTAATTTTTGCTGTTAGAAAGTGTTACTTTAAAATATATTTCAAGAAGTATGACAGTTGTGATATAAATTATTACAAGGATTCATCAGTCATTATGTGTATGCAATATTGAATAATTAAGAAAATGAAATATGCAGTTCTCATTTCCAGAAAGAGAAAACGAGTTCTCTTTTACAAAGGCAGAATATGTCAAAGTATAAAGTTATAGTTTAATTTTTGTAGTATTTGGTGAAATTCTACAAAACAACAACAACAATGAGAAAATTAAAGGGCTGCACCCAGAGTATAAAACTAGTCAAAGTTAGGTTTCTTGGAATCTTAACTCCCTTGCTCTTCTCCCTTTCTTTTAAAAGACTTGTATGTTTTTATTGTATTAATCAAAGTACTTAGTAAGGTTTCATAGATATAGCAAGATAGGAGGCTGTGTAAGTCCATCTACAGTTTATTTCCAGAGCCCGTTGGAGATGAACTTTGGGTTAATTTGCTGTAGGTTAAGGTTTGATAGAAGGAATACTGCAAGATCTCCTCATTACCAGCCTGACTTCAATGTCAGGAAGAGTTTTCTTTTTAGTGTGTAAACAGCCTTCATCCGTTGCTGCTAGGTGCAGATCAAAGCGCAATGAAACTGATTTTTTCCTTAAGCGAGGGTTGTCCTTAAAGAAAGAACCTTCCCATTCTTTAATGACTTCATCCACTTTTTCTGTCCTGAAACAATAAAGCAAATGTATTTATGATCCTTTAGGCAATATGAATTATCTGTCTTCAGGACTGCTTTTAAAATGTAGAGAGAAAGTGCATAATAAAGTCTCAAGTTATTTTAGATGGGTTCTGAGACACAAGGATTTTTCTTTTTTTTTTTTTTTTCCACAGGTTCATTCTCCAGAAAAGCTAAATAAAGGGTGAGGGTTCATTATATTCTTGTTTTTGTACTTTTAAGTAGACATGGATACAAAACCACTGTTCCAAACACATCAGGCAGTTTGTTTCCAAGGAGAAAGTTTGGAATCCAAGCTCAAAAACTTTGTAAGAAACCTCAGTACTGTAGTGGGCAGGGCAGAATTCCTGCTTCGGAAAGCCTTCAAAATAGGGAGGAGAAAAATCTAGTTCAGATCCAAACCTCAGAATGTAGATCTACATTAAATTAAAAAAAAAAAAAGTGCAGAAGTAAAATATGGAGAAGTGAAAACCCAGCTGATTCAATAATATTTAGGCACCCAAATCCTAATGATTCAATCCTCTATGTATGTGTCAGGATCCACATCTAGAGATCTGACTCTGGGGGCCTTGCTCAGGTAGAGTAAATTGTACCCAGCCGAGTAACCCCGTGCAAGTCTGACGGACTGTGTAAGATGAACAAAGCTGATGTATGAAAATAAGCTTCAGGTGTGGAGTGTGCATGATGGACCATATGATGGCAGTAATTTTTAATCCAAATTTCTACATGTTTTCAACAGCTGATTACAGCTAAGTGTTAGTGACATGGTGCACTACAGTTTGTCTTAAATCTACTGTTGAATGCTAGTCTACAAAAGAGCTTAAAAAGCAACAGAAAAAAAAAAAGAATGAGGCAATCCAATACTATTAAAGTAATTTAAAGTGAATAATACATACTAAAAGACTTTCACATGCCCATTTAGGAGCCAAGCTCCCTGTTCCCTGTTCGGTAATTGGTGAAACGTAGGAGTTTCCAAATAGCAAGTCAGAGCAGCCAAGTCTGAATTTATGTGCATAAATATGCCCCAGAGGGGCTTCACGAACACGGTATGGGCTCTTTTGCTTTCAACCTTAACTATATGAATTATTCATAGTTTCATTCTTAACAGAAACAGAAATTACAAATCAGAAGCATCATCATGATATTGTTAGCTTATGAGGTAAATGCTAATAAAAAGAACTTTAAAGTGTAATGTATTGTTAAAACATGCCATTCAATATACCTTCAAGAACTATCACTTATTCTGGAGCTTCTTGGCTGTGAGGGCATGATATAACAGATACTAAATAAAGGAAAACTCAAAGCTGCTGAAGTGTAATGCCCAACATTTACTTTCAATTGTTATTTTGTTAAAATCATGTTTATCTTACTGTACAGTGCCATGAGCTTCAGCGCTTTCCTTCATAATATTTCCATCTAGGATTGCTTGTTTTGTCATCAGTTCCACCTTCTCAGTGTCATGCTTCTTTACACCATCTGCAAAAGAAAATGCAGATGCACTAGGCATGCGGAAGAATAAGGTCAGGACACAGGACGTAGAGGTATTTTTCCTCCTGCTGCATTGGAAGAAGATCCTTTTGTGACACTAGAGTAATTGGTCAGTAGTTAGGAACCTCCTTTAGGGACATGATCCCCTAAGGGGAAAGTGTCCAAAAACTCACGTGAAGGCAGCGTAAAGGCAATCTTGCTAGTGGTAGGCTTTTTGTCATCCTTCTGGTCAGGTATAGAGCAACGAAACCTGCAAAAATAAAAAATACTACAGTCATCTAGTAACATTGAATCACTTTAATCCAAAACTTGTCTTATGAACAGCTATGAAAAATTTAAAAATATGAGAACCATGAGAAGTTCTGTTTGATTGTAGTAACTACTTGTTAGGATTTCTCATTCTGAGTGTAGAAATGAAGAAAATTACAGAAAATATCCATGCAATTTCATCATTATTTTCAGACAGATTTTAGTCAGCTGCTTGTGTGCTAGGAAGTGTTATTGAATTTTATTAGTACTGAATTGTGTGTATTTTCACAGTTAGAAGCATTAAATCTGAAACTGAATCTTCTGAGGTGAATGTATGAGGTTCCTGGACTGAAACTCTCCATTTTCTGTAGAAAGGACTGAGAGAGGCAATGTTCCACTGAAAGATTTCAGAATCACGTGCCTGGTTTTGTCAAGATACCCGTGCTGAGCGCAAGGCGTGATATTTTGCCTTTTCCTCATCCTCCGTGTTTACATTTGTGTAGCTGCCTCTCTCATGTCCACATTTCAAAACAGTGGTGTTTGTGTGCCAGGGAAAGGGCAGACGGGAAGAGTTACAACCAAAGCAAAATGTCACCAGAAGGCGTATTCTTCCACAGCACCCTAACGTCTGCCTTACCGCACTTTGAATGATACCGAGTAGTATGACCTCCCCATGCAAATGGCCATCTCTCATGTGATGAGGCGTGAACTCCTCTCCCAGGACTTCACGCGTGTGAACTGGCTTCGTGAATGGTCTGAGACAAACAGAGCCCCCGTCACGCGGCTAGTGGGATACAAAGCCTGCAGCAACACGCAGTGCCTCCAGCGAGGGCGCACTGAGCGTGCTATGATCTGCAACGTGTCCTGGAGATACTGAGCTCCAGAAAGTGTGGAATCAGTCAAGTCAAGTTACAATGAAACCATTCCTGACGATTTTGTACTGTAATTTTTTAACGATCGGTTCAGGCATTTACAATTCTGATGATTATTTCAATGACAAGTTCTGAAATAGAAGACAAATTTGAGTACTTTGTCTCTAAACAACAAGTACCTGTTCTCTTCTTGCTCAAGCAGACTGCGATACGTTGCTATCTCCTCCTCCAGTTTCATCCTCGTGTTCAGGAGAATTTCATGCTCTTGAAGCTGTTTCTCAATGCCTCTTCTCACTTCCAGTAGCTCTTTCTCTAAACATTCAATCTCGGCTTCTAAATTTTGTAGTTGCATGTGGTACTGCTGCTCTGTGGCACGCAATGAGCGTTCCAAACCCTTTTCCTGTGAAATTTAACTCATATTTTCAGATTTGGAAAGTTGTACGTGTAAAGATGTTATATATACTTTTCATTACCAATCTGTGCATTTTTACATCAGTTCTTTTAAGAATATTCTTTAGGAGCAGGAGTAAAGCTTTCAAGATGATACTTTTGCTGAGAAAATTTCCAGTAAAATCTGTAATAATTTCAGATAGGATAAAAAAATGTAGCCTGCTGTTGTACCAGCAATCCACTACCATTGATTTTACAGAACTCTGATTTTACCTGTATGGTTAAAACAGTATCCAGCTCAGTACTGTATGAAAACAGAGTGGTCTGTGTGCTCTTGTAGCTTATCTATATTACTGAATTCAGTAAATTGCTGACATATTTTATCATGAATTAATTGATAAATTTGGTCCACACATTCAAAAAAAGTTATAAACCCAATGTGAATTGGTTAGGCAGAATGACCGGGAACTTGATGACAGAGTATCCTGCAAAAATATATTTGGCAGGCGTTAAGACACAAAACCATGTGTATATTGAATGGCAGATCCTGAATCAAAACCTACGGTACTCCTAAATGCGAGCAAATGGCTGGGTTATTGCTTGTTGGTTCGTGCTCTGGGTGACAAGCTGAAAGCCCGCTGCAAAGCTATACATTTCTGTGTTGTATTTCTGCTGTATGGCGGATGCGATTGTTACATAAACTGAATTGTGCAATAGTTTACATCAAGAAAAAGATTCCTTTTTTTTTCCGGGAGATTTCAATTTTCATTTTATGATGCTTACCACAGCGTGGAGAGATTCAATTTCAATCTGCATATGGTGCCACTGCCGTCTCGCCTCACAGAGTTCTGCTCTGGCTGCCTTTAATGCTTCTGCATCTTTGTCCATTCTTTTAATTGTAGCTTCTTCTAGCTACAGGGGATATAAAAAAGATAACAATATTAAAAAATATTCAAATAATGAAAATAAAATAGATAATAATCTCTAGTTGGAATTTTTTTACAGCCATATACGTTTATTAAAGCTAACAGCGATGAGTTAATATTTTATGTACCATGCAGACAGGAAGCCCTTATCCTGCTGTGTTTGATGGGAATTAGTTGGCCAAATCTTTATCCCTAACGTATTTGTTGTAGAGGAATTCTCATACAAAGTAAAGAGTTGTATTTAGACCTTATTCACCTCTAGAGTAAATGGGCTTACCTGCATGGAAGTTGGAGGAATTGCAGTCAGTTCAAGCTTCCAGGTTTGAAAAAGGTTCTTTGTTTTTAATGTATTTTTGATTTCTAAGAACAGCTTTATAGACAGGGAGCACTTTGACTGGTTGCATGAATATATCACAGTTGACAATTGCTGTAATTACATTTTTGCCTGATCTAGTCATTGACTAGATTTCAGATTGTCATCTGAGGGCAAGTGCTTCCATTCCTTTAAATAAGAATAGCATCTTTATCCAAACCTACAACCTTTCCTTGTCCTCAAAGGACAGGTCATTTAAGATTTACCTATCACAGGAAGGAAAAAAATTGGTGTGTTCTCTGACTATATGCTGTCACCCATGTTAAATGTGACAATTTGGAAGTGAAGTGCCTGTTCTAAGCTTAATCCTGCTCTAAAATATTGAGATAATTTGCCGTTCTTAAGACTGAAACTTATTCTTAGAAAAACAGTAAATAGTCAGAAACAAGCACTGTATTGTGTTTGCAAGAAAATGTTTTGGGTTTTGTTTTTTGGGTTTTTTTTAATCCTATTAAAAGTAGTGTTTTTTTAGCCAACCCTGATCATTTGTGGGGTCATTTTAGATTTGGGCTCATCTTTAATTTAGTTAATATGCTCATGCCTTCTAGAATGACTGTTTTGCTTATGAAAGTTATTTTTCCTTTTTGATTCAGAGATTTACTGCAAGTGGTGAAGATGCCATAAGCACTTGAAACAATACATGCTCTTTTGCGTATGTTACTGCTTTATGTAGGTTCTTATGATGCCATCAACTCTGAGGAAATAAACTCTAATTCAGGTCTTATGAAGCAAGCACAATAAGTATCTTTCCCCCCCCCATAACATACTGACCTATTCTAATTATACCATGCCATCATTTTGGTGAAAAATCTAGATTTGGCTAATCCACAAGTGAACACTCAATATTCTTTGCTTACCCTTTTTTGCCGGGGTACTGCAGAATTTATGTGACAAGATTATATCGGTATACATTGGCTGCTTTGTGCCAAACACAAACACAAACTTGGCTTAACTGTCTAGTTCATAGCTGCTGTGTGTCATTGGATTACTGTGTAGATCAGCCAGATTGCAGCAGTAGTCTGGCCTGTGGTTAAAAAAAACCTCGAGAATTTCTGCAATGCCTAAGAAGTATAACAGGGTGATATGAATCCTAATTTTCAGCCTGAATTTCTTGACATTTGATGGCCAAAAATTGTTTTGCCATTAAAATTCAAAGTTCAGTTGGGTTTTAGAGATGTTTTGTATGTAAATCTAGAACAGTAGCATTGTGTGTTGATAACATTTAATCAATCTGAATGAAAGAACAAATTATATTTGCTGAAGAGTATGACATAGTTTTACTGCAAACAATATAAAATAGTTCTGGAAAAGGCACAGTTTTCTTTAATATAGGTGCTAAAAACGGTAAAGCTTTCTGTATGCAAATGGATTCTTTACATTGCCTTAGATTTTCAAGATTCTCTTTTCCTCTGGGATAACTAAATGGTGCTAGAGGTTACCGTGTTACAGCATATGTAATCATTTTTTAAATCACAACAATATCACTGTTGCAGGTACAGAAATACATCCAGATGAATTACACAGCATTCGTTTAGTGTGAATTTCATACCCTACACAAAATCTATTTCCGTATCTTCTAGTTCACATCTTACTGCAGTAAAATCAGAATCCCTTCCCCAATAATATGCTGCATTGAAAAGGAAATACTGTACCTCATAGAGGCTGAGGGAGGAATTGTATGGACAGGGATTGCCTCCTTACTCTGGAAGGTGTATGTCTGTATGAAGTCATTACCTGGGTCCTTGCTGAGATGATGGTCTTTATCTGACTTCTGGTGATGAGCGTTTCATACTTTGCCCTGATCTCATTGAGGAGCTGGGACAATTCCATTCTTCTCCCATCCTCCACCTTGGCTAACCGAACCTTATTGATAGGATGAGCCGGCTGCTGCAGAGCCTTCTCTGCCTGCAGCGAGAGGAGGGAGAGAGGGAGAAAGTACAGGCAGATTTTAAAGCTGCAGAGCTTTATTTTTGAGGAAGCGCTGGAAGGTCAGAGGCTTCCAATCGTTTCTAAAAGCAAGTTTGATAAAGCAAAGATCTGTCGCTTTTGCAGCGATTAAAATAACGATTCCTAAATTATGCGCTGGAACGAATACATGCAATGTCTTTGTGTTTTGGTACACTGTATCTGTGGGTTTTTTATAACCTCAGAAAAGTGAGGTTGAGATACACGAAGCAAAGGACAAAATTGCAGCTGCACAGCATGGGAATGCAATCGCAGAGGGGAAGGGAATAGCGTCCCAGCAGGTCACCTGCATTAGTGGCAGTGCTGCTGGAATGTGCCTTCACCAGGCGGTTGTGCAGCACGGGAGCAGGTTATTCAGGGGTATTATGGAATTTCCATCCTTTGAAGGTTTTTAAGACTCGGCGAGGCAAAGCCTCAGGTGGCTGACCTGATCTAGTGTTAAGGACTGTCCCATTTTGAAAAAGAGCCGGGCTCCTGGACATCTTCTCCAACACCATCCAACATTGTGGTGTTTTTACGGTCAGGAACGCGAAAAGAGGGAGAGGAACCAGCACTACCAGGGGTAAAGAATGCTGTGGACCTCGTGGCAAGGGCTTTGGCTCCTCTTCTGCAGAGCGCAAAGTTCTGGTGAATTAACACTTCAAACATAGCTAACTGCTGTCAGAAATAGCGTGCGGTTTGTCTCTGAAGGTGTTTACAGTACCTCTGCCTGTGCAGTTCACAGAATATTCAGATTATGTGCGATTCTTATACCTTTCCCGACAGCTACCGGGGAGGTAGAAAGTATAGGTTGTCTGCTGTGCTGTATTTTCTCCAAATAATTCCTCATTTCCTGGCTCACTGTAGCTGCTGTATGATCCCAATGATCTTGTCTGCTAAGAACGGCTCTTACCTATTTTTCAAAGTCTTTTCAGTAATGCACAATACCAGATATTCCATAAAAAAAGATCAGATTTGAGGAAAAAATGAAAGTTCATTAAGTAGAATGCATTTTTAGGCTCCAAATAAGATTATACATCAGTGAAATGAGAAAAAAGGCAGTAAACCTTTACGAGACACTCATGTTTTTAGAAGTCAAAGTATTGTACCACTTAAAAGTCTCCTTGTGTGCATAAGGCTTCCTTGTTCTCGGCTCTGTCTGCTGGCACACGTAAAAGGATCCTGTGTTCTGATTTTATTTTTCCTAGCTGGCTGTTTTTCAGCTGACCTGGACTGAGATGAGAACGTTTGGTTGTTCACTATCTTTTCTACCAGTGTCTTAATTATTCTAGTTCTATGTAGTTCTAAAACCAAAATATTGACAGTGTTTTTCACTGATGGTGTGAAAACAGTCACATAATAAAAACGTTAGGGATCCATCAAACAATCATAAGATATTATACCTTAGGACAGTATAAGCATTAATAGGAAGATACTATGTATTTAAGCAAATAAGAACTTGAAATGTAGTTTAAAAGCTTTCTTTTTCTTTGCTTTGCAGTACTGATTGTTTACAGCTTGCTTTGGGTTCCCTGGGACTCGGAACGTCTTCTGTTAACATCAGTCAAAGTCAAGGCTGTCTAGCATCCAGAAATGAATCCAGAAATGTACACGTTTGAAATACAATATAGAGGTCTGCAGAGATACTGGATTTGGTCCCACAAACCAAATTTTATGCCTCAACAAGCATCTATGGATGAATCTTGGTATTACCAGGAGCTAAACGTTTGCCAGTTGATAACATTTTTTAAAGCTTTTAAAAAATGAATTAGTACTAACGGTTTCTTTTTCCTTCTTTTTTCCAGGTGTAAAGGCTACGAGATCCCTGAAAGCTAAAGGTAGGTAGGTGTAGGCAATTGTATCTTTACTAGGATTTATGTAATTTTGAATTCCAGCTACTTTCAGTGTTGCTGTTTTATTACAGGTGTTGGATTTTAGTGAACTTTATAGTTCAGACACTGTGCCTCAGTTATTTGGATTCTGTGATACAGTATAACAATGCTGTAGGGACTGCAGTCTGCTTTGGTTCACCATTGTTGCTTTCTCACAATAGCTAGAGTGGTTTCTAGTTTTTACATACATCAAAACTGCACCCTAGGCAATTCTCAGTCCTCTTTTAGATCATGATGTTAAATTCAGGATTAATGTGTATGTAGGTAAACTGCATGATTCTTCAGTGGAAGTCTACATTGCATGATGTAGGGAATAACGATTTTGCAGCAATCGCAGTTGCAGTCCTTGAGGTATGTACATTATTTCGTATTTCTTTGTATACATTTATAGTGAAAGTGTATGTGTCTTTGGAAGACGACGATGAAAGAGGCACATTTTTTTCTCTTCAAAATGGAGATGATGTCAATAATGGGGAAGAGATTATGGTTTCTGGTTTTCCACATATGAGTAAAAACATTATGGGTAGGAAAGACAGACGACGAATGCTGTCCTGTCTTAGGAAAAGAAAAAATTTCCTTCAATCTATACTTTTAACATTTCTCTATAATGGTACTCTTGTTATCAGCTACATAAAGAACCTCAATTTGTCTATTTCTGATAGCACTATTTTGATTTATATTGTAATTATTTAAACTTTAAAAACATAGGCTGCAACAGTAAAAATCTTATTGAAATACATCGCATGTGGTAAGATTCTTTTCATTTATTTATTAGCACTGTTTTTAGAGGGGAAAAAAAAAAAGGTACACTTTTATTTCATGCTTGTAGAAAATAAATTACTTCCTTAAACTGTTGAAGATGGTGCATTTACTCAAGCGGTTTTCAAGTTCTTCCCTCTTTGTACTGGCATATGTAGAAGATTCATCTATTTCATTCCTTTGGGTTATTTATCACAGTGCCTTTCCTTTAACTGACTGAATTTTAGATGTTGCGATTCTACCATGCTGATTTAGTTCTTTGATTATTGTTTTAATTACCCTGGCTTTTACTGATTCCAAGCAGGAAGCAGAAAAAAATGCTTGTAGTGGGTTTTACAAAAGGCAGAATAGAAGCACAGTATGAAATCTGTGCTCCCATTAGAATTTTAGTTTGGGTCACATGTTTAAGGGATGTGATAGAACGTGCAGTACGTTGGTAGTCTGGCGGCACGGAAATACACACGTAAGAGGTCGCCGTAACTTCCTTGTCTTGTCTGAGAATCGCACACACAGAGCGTCAACATTTTGGCTCAAGAACAAAGGCTTAGGTATAAATTGTAAGGGGATCGTGTTTGGGTTCATAATTTCGAGCTGGACATCCGGAAACCAAATTCAGGATTCAAAAGATCATATTGTGCTCCCACCGGATGGCACTTCGGGAGATGGAACCACCGCTTCATGGCTGGGGTTGCTGGGTGCTTCAAAACCAGGGTATCCCTTCTTTCCCGTTATAGTTGCAGTCGCTACAGTACGGTGTTCCATTTGCAAAAACTTCTCTCTTAAATTGATAGCTTTAGCAAGTATTCCTCTTATCCCACGTTTAAGCAGGTTTTTTAACGTGTGTGTGTCCTAGCATTGGATTAATTTCTTTAAATTAATGGGGAGTACTGTACCACATACATAGTATATGGTAGAGCAAGATACCCAACAAAATGGCAAATATCGATCAGGAGCAGCAGTCCTAAATGAAGAATAAAGGGAGACTAGTATCTTAAAGCTTGTTGAGTCCTTTTTATTAGTCAAGAAAACTCAGAAATGAGGTTAGAATAGCAACGTTATTTTCTCTATTAATTACTAAAAATTATAAAAAAGCATATCTAATTAAATGCCTAATGTGTGCACCGTATTCCTAGTTATTGAGCAAAGAATTGATGATATATTTAAAGAACACCATGAAAATAATGTAAGTAATACCGATAGGCTGAAGCAGAAAATACATTGCATGATTGCCAATAATGAAAATGCAGGCTTTTGTTTTATGTAAAAGCATCTTAGTAAAAAGCCAATCTATTTCTATCACGTCATACGAAAGAGCAAAATTCGATATCTGTTTTGGCTTTGAAAAAACACGGAGTGAACGGATCCTTTGCAATATCAGATTGTGCTTTGTATCTTCTCTTCAACTTCCTTAACATGGGATGCAACAACTTTTCCATCTACCACTTCTTCGACAATTGTCTTGATCTTTCTAGTTTTGGTAGGATCTGAACATCATAAACAAAACAAAACAAATATTTGTCCAAGTGTTAAAAATTATAAAACGGAGCAGCACGCGTACATTAATGGTTACATCCTTTTCCTTTCAAACTGGCTTCTTGTTATAATGAACTCTGTGATGTAGTTGAACAGAACAGCATGTATGATTTTATTTATAAGAATGACTTTAGAAACAAAAGTTTATTCCATCAAGTTCTACCTACCCTGAGAAGAATCCAGTGATTGTGTTTCTGATTTGGACCCTGTCAAGGATGAGCTTTCAAATGTAGCTCCCTGTCCTGCGCTCCTACAAGTGAATCAGAGGCACACAATATTTCAGAATGTTTGTCAGGATCAGGAGAAATTCCCTTTTCACGTTGGCAATGATAGATTATTTTAAATACTGAGCAGAATGGTTCATTCTCCTCAGAGTATACCTGCATTATTTAAGAATCATTGTATATGTGCCTTACTGTCTTTTGGTGAACGTACCGCTTGTTTTTACCTCTGTTTTCCTGGAAAGGATATTGCTGCAGAAAATGAAACAAAGGAGATATTTTATGTCAATTAGTTACTTACACAAACTCGCCTTCCAGCAAGCGGCGATAGGTTTCAATCTCCATTTCCAGGCGAGTCTTGATGTCTAGAAGTTGTTGATACTCTGCATTCTGGCGCTCCATATCAGCCCTGACCTGAAACAGCTGAGACTCCAGATTCCCAATCTGAAGTTGCATTTGTGAAAGCTGAGCACAGTAACCTCCTTCTGTTTCTGCTAAAGTGTCTTCAAGGGATTTTTTCTGTGTAAGAAGGATATTAAAAAATCTCTGATTGAGGGGGAAAAAAATTCTTTACAAAGACAAAACCAACTGAAATAGTTTAGTGGAAATAAGTATAGCCTCATTACTTGGGGACGGTTTTTTTTTTTCCCCCTTGAAATACCAGTTTGAAAACTGCTCTTTGCTGCTTCACTGAATGTGAACATAAAAAGTTCATCTGCTTTATAACATGCTACTTGCAAGCCAATTATATCTATTACTGCTATTTAGGAACTAAAAGAATGCGGGATTTAAAAGGAAATAAATGCAAATCTTAAATCCTATAGAGTAGTATAAGATCTAACAACACTTTGAAGATGGCAAATTTACTCTGACTAGTTAGCAGTGAACATACCATGGCAAGCTGAGACTGCAGTTCAATTTCCAAGCTCTGGAGAGTCCGTTTTAAATCTGTGAGCTCGCTCTTTCCTGACTGAAGCTGCTCAGTATTGGTGGAGATTTCCCTTTTCAGCTCCCCGCTCTGAAATGACAAGGAAGAATAGAGTGTAGTTTTACTGTTTCAAATACTTCACTCATCTTTACATGCATTTTGCTGAATTTGCTATCTCTGATTGTTACTTTTTCATTGAACCATGCTTCAGCCTCTTTACGATTTTGCTCAGCAATGACTTCATACTGTCCCCTCATGTCATTCAAAAGCTTGGTCAGGTCAGTTCCTGGAGCAGCATCCATTTCAACGCTGACTTGGCCCAGTGCACTGCTTTGGATGCCCTGAAGCTCCTGGAGAGATACAAGGTAAAGAAAAGTTAGTAAAAGGCAAAATAGTTCTACCAAAAATATATGCAAAGAAATACATGGGGTGTAAATTCTGTTTCAACAAGAATCCATAGCTTGTGTGTGTATTTCTTTCACTTAGTAAACTCAAAAAAGAACAGCAAACAAAACAAATA
The DNA here is from genome assembly GCA_013400535.1 of Scopus umbretta. Taxonomy (NCBI): domain Eukaryota; kingdom Metazoa; phylum Chordata; class Aves; order Pelecaniformes; family Scopidae; genus Scopus; species Scopus umbretta. Next base: position 2,655 of record VZTL01049562.1, on the reverse strand, counting down.
ATGAAACCAAGTAACTCCCACTGGCATAAATAAGGGAATAATTTGATGTTTCACAATTCCATCAGCCTTGTTATGAATTCACAAGGCGGGGAGAGGAGTGGGAAAGTACCTCTTCATGATTCTTCTTGAGATAAGCCAGTTCTTCATTCAGGCTTTCAATCTGCATCTCCAAATCAGCTCTTGCCAAGGTCAGCTCATCAAGAACTCTGCGCAGACCATTGATGTCAGCTTCCACACTCTGGTGAAGAGCCACTTCATTCTCATATCTGTAAATGAAGTAATTAAATATGATTTTTTTGTGTGGTTAATGAGGTCAAATGCAAACAATTACTATGTACTTACATAGCTTTTAATGTGAAGTCTTAATACACGCAATTATTATAGTAATATTGTTTAATAATTATGTTAAAGTATTCTACAAGGAAATAGTTTTTTAAATACAAAAGAATTTTTTCCTTAAAATATGAGTAAGAGCTTTCGTACTATTACGATATACGTACTTCAGTCTGAAATCATCAGCAGCCAGTCTGGCATTATCGACCTGCAGAATGATTCTTGCATTGTCGATAGTTGCATTAATGATCTGGAATACAAACAACGTTCAGAGAATGATTTTTCTAGCCCAATGGCTTTGCAGTGCGATATAGCTATTTACATAACTGTAATATCCTAAATACCATTATGACATTAAATGTAATTTGTTAGACTCTTGTATAATTTACTGTGAACAGATATAGGACAGATTTTCAGCTTCTGCAAATCAGCATGCTTCACTTAATGGTAGAGCACCGGTTCGCATTCTATGACTAGAGGGTTTATAATCTCTGAAGTCCGTGCCAGGCAGTCTGTCTATCTCAGGAATTGAATTTGCAATGTAAGAAATGTGAAACTTAACTGAGATTTAAGCTTAGTAATCTACAACAATTTGTAGAACTGGATTCCATCACCGCACTGCCTTCTTTACTGAAATTAGACCAAGTCACACAACATTGTGTGATAGAGCTACAGAACCGCCGTTAATATACAAGAAAAAGTCGAGAGGTGATACCAGTGCAATGTGACAGAGGTTGTTACAAGCGTCGGTACTGTAGAATGAATTTGCTCTCGGTTTCTGAAAGGAATTTCTTATTTTTATCAAATATATTATTAGGTGAATTACAAATGTAAAGACACATTAGGTACATTGCTTTGCTACCTTGTTCCGAAGATCTTCAATGATAGGATAATATTTACTGTAGTCATTCCCAGATCCAGGGATACCAGCGCCAGGGCCATTTTTTTCATACCACTCGCGGATTTTGCGCTCCAACTCGGTATTGGCGTCCTCCAGAGATCGTACTTTGTCCAGGTAAGCAGCCAGACGGTCATTGAGGTTCTGCATAGTTTCTTTTTTTGAGCCAGAAAGAAGGCCACCATCCCCACCACCAGCAGTGACAAAACCACCTCCAAAACCGGATCCTGAGCCACTACCAAAGCCACCTCCAAAACTAGTGCCTGGGCTGCTGCCAAAACCACTTCCTAAACCTCCACCAAAAGCACTGCCTAAGCCACTTCCATAGCTACCACCTAAACCACTACCAAAGCCTCCACCAAAGCCACTACTTAAGCTGCTCCCAAAGCCTCCACCTGAGCTACTCCCAAAACCCCCGCTGAAGGCAGAGCCTGAACCAAGTGTAGAAGCAGCGCCAAAACCTCCGCCAGATCCACCACCAAACCCAAGGCCACTGCCACCAAATCCTCCTCCAACGCTGGAACTAGACATTCTTAGAGATCCCCCGCCAAGTCCGCTCCGAGAAGAGAATTGCCGGGGTCCACCACTTGCGCGCACAGAAAGGGCCATGGTGCTCAAGGTGCCCGGATCTGTTATGCGAAGTGTACGACGCAAGAGCAAGACAGATCAGAAAAGAGTTTAACCTTTATATAGGGAAGGCAGCGGGTGTTTCAGTAGTAGACCCCACCTCCTAGGAAGATCTTTAATTCTCCCTCTCTCTCTCATTTGGAGGGGAAGTCAGTTTAGCGCACATCCTGACCAAACTAAATGACATGCGCCAGTCTAAATTGCCAATGGGAGTGGAAATCTGGTGCCCTCCAGGTATTTGCTGTATGAGGGGAAATGGGTGGAGTAGAGCTAAGGCATCACGATAATGTTTTGACATGTGCAACGGAACACAAAAATTTATTTTCACATTTAAATCCTTCCTAAATGATTTTTTTTTTCTGTCATTACATATTCATTGCTTTCTTGGTGTGGGGCTATTATTATAGAAGTATGCTGACATCAGTGGAGTGATCCCTTCCATATCGAACTTCCCAGTGTGCATGTCAAAAATATGTTTCTTTTCATAGTACTTTTCTGGTGTAAACTTCTGCCAGACTAGTGCTCCCTGTATGTTTAATAAGAAGTTAAAAAAGTGATCAACAAAAGTATATGAAAAGGCATATGGACATTGAGGGTCTGCAGGTTGATCATTAATATGAAAACATAAATATACATGATTATACCGAATATAATTTGTAATAGTGTTTTCTGCCCTAAACCTTTCATCATTGAAATATCTCTGTGTAATATGCATAGCCTATACCAACAGTTTATACTTTTGAGCTGAAAACTGACCGTTGTTTCTCCTAAATAGTTTGCTGTTATCTCAAAATAAG
>VZTL01049559.1:43785-72787 GCA_013400535.1 Scopus umbretta | reverse complement strand
CCGCCCCGTGCTTGGTTTGAAATGACACTTTATGCCTTCCTAGAAACTTCCATGTTAATGAAATGTTTTACTTCTTAGATTCCCATTGTGGGAATCTAACTCCTAATTCCTTTTTCTAGACAACCTTTTGCGCCAGTGCCATTGGCTTTTAAGGTAAGCCTTAACTTAACTAGCTAAGCGAAAGGACTTAGCCGGTTTATGGTCTCAATGACTTACTGTTTTTCTCTTTAGAATTTTAATAATTATCTTTCTCTTTTATAATTTTCATAATTATCTTTTGTAATTTGTACAATCTCAAATACCTCTTCATAATTTATCAAGTTCTCTCTGATCATGATGGCATCTATCAGAAGGAAGTGTTCAACTCTTCACGGGAGACTCTTGTTCTCAAATGAGGCACTGCTTTTGGTTTACAGAAAGAAAAAAAAGGTTTGCTGAAACTGCTTTCTGGAGCATCCACGAAACGCAAGCCCCGATTGTCACCTCCAGCATCACCAACGCTGGAGGCCGAGCAAGCAGCTGCAGAGTTAGCCCTGCAAGGTGCAGTTGGGCCAGAGCTTCCGTCAGCAGGTGGTCACAGCAAAGCTGGATCCTGTCCCACTGACAGCGAGGTCTCTGGGCTGGCACAGGAGACACTGCATCGGAAAACGAGCTCCCTGGATTCCTCTATTCCAGTAGCACCGCCGCCTCGGCAGCCTTGCTCATCCCTGGGTCCAGTCCTGAATGAATCCAGGCCTCTCGTCTGTGAAAGGTAAATTATCCTATGCAGCTAGACTCAGGGAAACCAAGAAAAGAAATTCACTCTCTGACACTTGCAGTGGATATTAGAACTGCTTCAAAATGCTAAGATTTATAGCAAAGTGAAACTTACTTTTTTAACAAGGCTTTATATGCTTATCAACCAATGTGCATGCTTATGTTTGTTTACTTTTTGTGTTACTTTGAGGTTTTGGAATGAATAGATGCTCTGATACGGTGATCACAGGTCTGCTATGAGGAAGAAGGAGATAAAATAGGTCTCCTATTTTGCAAAACATGAACACGTTATAATACTGCATTTATGAATATCCGGTTAGTCCTTTAAGACTGTTAGCAGGGCATAACTGCCAACCTAAATACACGGTGAATGAGGTCTTTATCTGTGAGTAGACTTAATATGTGATTTCTTGATCTGTTGCAAAGATACTTTTACTACCTGAATGCCCCATTACTGTGCACTCCACATAGCGAGCTCTAGGGCAAGCCCCTGTGTCCTGGTAAGTGAGCCTGAAAAACACACAGTTGTCTGGACTCTGAAACTGCCAGGCAGATGCTTTAAAGTTCTGTCACTTTTCTTTCGTGTCCACCTATTATTTTCAAATTTCCAAGTCCTCAGTAGATTGCACGGCCTGTGAAGGAAGTGGCAGTTTTCTAACTACTGTCTCTTTTTATTATTCCTGGTAGTAGACAAGCAATATGAATAGTGTCATAGGATTTCTTTCGCCGTAGCTACAGGATTGTGTGGTGTACAGAAAAAAAAAAATAGCGGAGTTGCAATGTTAACAGCTCTAGGACTGAACTGATTCATGCTGACTATTGTAGACTTTGTTCTGATACTATTAACTCATGGTGTGTGAGCATACTGTTGTATTGCCAGAGGCCCATTGATCTTAAGCTACATCTATGCATTAAGAGCCAGACAGTGTATAAGTTTCTACTTTGTCTTTTATTTGACTCCTGTCATACCTTTAATGTTTTTTAAAAGGTTATTACTGTTTCTATGCAGTTTCCTTGCAGGAAATTTCTATTTCATACTGAATTTCTGAAGTAGATTTACACTTAGAGATGGAAAATAAAAACTGAAAGACATTTCTTTTAAGAATAACAGAATTTATTTTCACATTATGATAAGTCTGTTTGGCACAGTAGTATGTTTTTATGCTTTGAATGTGAAAACAATGTCAAATGCATTCTGGCATGACCAATGGATATTTGTGTATGGTTATTTCCATCTTCACAAAAAGTAATTTTTTCACTTTTGTGATGGAGATTCTTTTTTCTCAAACAACTTACCAAAAATAATGCTGTATATTTTTATTGGTCTAGTAATAACATACACTCAAACAAGCTTTTTAATATATTTCTGTATCCTTACCATTATTGAAGTAATTGCTACCAGAGAAGTGCTACCACAAGTTCATTTTCTGTGGTATTCATGCAGAATTGTTGTACTTTGGTCAGTGTATTTAATTAGAATTTCATGTGGATTCTCTTTGTCCTTTTCAGGGAAGGGTTAATGCTTTTCCTGCTGATGTGCTCTTGTCATGTTTCCATTTCTTTAGGCTTAATTGCTTAAAATGTGTTGCTTCATAATACTTACCACTTACACTGTACTCAACATCTTCAAAGTAATTTATAAGCACCAATTAATCTTCATTAGTCTGTAAGAAGAGGCGGGTAAGAAACATACTGATGATGCAGTAGTATCTTCCGTGAAAATTTGTGAGTGAGGAGGAAAATATTCGTGAGGATAAGCTCAACAGAAAGCTGAAGGAGAAATCTTCTGCTAAGATTATTCTGCTCTTAGGTATCACATTTGCAGTCACAGGTTGTGATCTGTTTGGAAAAAGAAACAGTGCTCTTTCTCTTCTGACTCTGGCTTTGCAGTATAATTATTAGTGTTCAAGTTTTATTTTCAAAGGTGACTAGAGGATTTAGGAGTCAGGTTCTGCTGATTACTCTGTGTGAATTAAGAGCAAAAGTAGCTGGCTCAACTCTGGCAAGCACTTGAAAATGTTGCTGTTTTGGATACAGAGTTTTCCCCAAAGTCCTTGCTTCCTTTAAGGCACAATAGCAAACTCTTGCTCTAATCCCAGTGTTTAAACAATCACTAGAATTGGAAGTTGTCTTAGAGTACCTCTTTCCTGTATGTTCTACACAAAATTGGAAGTAAAAATTGTGAACTTGTTTCCAGTCATACAGAATAAATGGATGGGCATTTGATTTGTTTGATAGCAAACAAGCTGTTTGTGGCATGGATTTGCAGATATATACTTGATACCAGTAGCCATTTTTCTAAAGGGAGGGAATCTGATGACTTTCCCTTCCATCTTCCTATTGCAGGTCTCCTCTGTAGTAAACCAGGAATTTAGTTGCACTCCTATGTTCACTCTTTTCCTGTGAACCAGGCTGGTTGCTCACTGCAGTCCATGGTCCTTTATATGTTCCTTGTACAGAAGGAACAGAGAGGTTAAAAAGAAATTTCATCCAAGCCTTGCTTCCAGTTTGGAGCAGTTTGGAGAGTTCCTGTCACACAAGACTTTGCAATGGTGTTCAGTTATTTCTTCTGATTCTCCAGCCAAGACACAAGTTGTCTTCGAGTATTGTGATTTCTTGTACTGATGCAGCGCTCACAGGGCCAAGGATCACTGTCTTTTTATTAAAAAGATAGACCTGCAATTCCTAGAGGGAACCGTGTTGTACTATGAAAACAGAGTAATCTGATTATGTGAAGGGTTTTGTTTTTTCCATGTCAAGAGGTAAAAGAGTATTTCAAGCTTTTTTCATGAGCCTTCTCTTTTAGAGGGAAACATTGATTAAATAGCTTTAAGTTTTACAGTAAATATACAGCACTGTAATAATAAACTTTCCAGCACCCCACAGTGGTGTTAAAGACCTGAAGTTGAACCTAAATGCACGTCACTGCATATCCTAAACTATAATATGAATCCTTCATCCAGCTACTATGAAGGACAGACGTAGTTTTTGCTCTGATTAAAGTGAGCCTAAGTCATTTTATCCACCACAAAATGACTGGTGTAACATCTCCTTCCAGTCAGTGGGCCAGTGGCTTTAGAGGGCAGCCGGTTTTATCGCATCTGGCAGCATTTAGTGCTGTTAATTAAACGTCGCGAATCAGTCTGCCCTAGATGGGCATTGATTATCTGTAGGAGTCAAAGCACCTACTCAGCAGCCAGCAGAGCTGCACAACAGCAGGGCATAGGTGAGCTGAAAAGTAAAAGTTCAAAATGTAAGAAAAAGACACTAAAGCAAGGAGTTGAATAATAAGTATGAATTTAACTTGTGTAATAATAGTAATTCAAATTTTCTGTGTTTTCATCAGCTACAATTTTCTGCGTATGGGAGAATATTTTTATCTGCTTGATGATCAGGAAAACCAGAGATAATTGTCTAAAAATCAACTACAAATAGCTGGGAAGTATTTTGTGTCTAGTGAAACAGAAAAAATGAAGAAAGGGAGAAACGCATGAAAGATATAATCTTTTTCATGTTACTGAAAAGTGTGAGAAAGACCAATATTAAAAATGAAAAGTAGAATGGAGAAATGGTGAAGACAGACCACTGCCAGCACCACCCCCCTCCTTTAAAAAAAAAAAAATAAAATTCACAAATACAAAGTGCAAGAGCACTGTGGATTACAGCCAGACACATTAGGAGTATCAGGAAAGAACTAATGGCAAATACATTGGTTGCGTCTAGGAAGCTGAAGTAGGTTTATTTTTATAATAATATTTTATCACTAGCTGATTAAAAAGAATTAGGATAGTATTTTGAAAATTAATGAAAAACACCATAAGACAGTCAAAGAAAATAGAAGAAAACACATACTGTGCAGCTAAGGTGCATGTAAAATACTGTAGATTGGGTGACCACTAAAGATCTGCAGATTTGACCTTCAGACATTGGAGCTATTTGCAAATACCAAATAGGGAGATAAACAAGGAAGTGTTTTGGAAGATTCAAACACGCGGGAATGAACATGTTCTTCCAAAACATAGGTCACGCTTAGTAAACGTGGTTATTTTTCTCCAGAGACCTGGCAATGAACTTTTGAGCTGAAGCATAAGCTTTTTACTCTGCATGAAATTGGTACTTTTGGCAGTATGTTGTAGATGATGAAACAGGTAATGGAAAAATAGTTTTTGTTCCATAGCTGATCAAAGGTGATCTGAATAGACAGCTGTGTGAATGTGTGATGAGTCTGGATCTGATCACTTCTATTTGGGCAAACAGAATTTGTAAAATGTGGCATAAAATTTGATGGCTTCTTGTAACAAAAGTGATTTAAAGGTGCAAAGCCCGATGGGCTTCTTCTCATTAAACATTGAAAAATGTAGTAAAGTGGCGTTTTGACACCAAGAGTGTTGTGCAAGACGGATATCAAAGTAGGCGGGAAGCTAAAAGTGAACGAGAAGTCCTAAATTATTGCAGGGTTGACAAAGTTCAAAACCGTATGGAGACCTCAGGAGAACGGTATTTCTGTGCAAGTTGGTGATCCTCTAGGGAGGGCAAAGAAAAGCTGGGTTTCTGCAAAGCTGTTTGTTTTAACACTCAGGAGGCAGCAGCAGAAGCTAGGGAAAGAACAGACTAGTCCATCAATTCAGGAGAGTGGAGGGGTTACTGACAGACAGCATTAGAAACTGATACCAAGCGTATTTCAAGTCAAGTATGTAGTGTGCTGGTTAATTTGCAGCCTGAAAGCAACCTGGTTATTACAATAGAAGAATTTCTTCATAGCTGTATTGCAGTTCTTTATCCTTTTACTATCTTGTCCTGCCTGAGTAGAGGCTATTGTTTTATCTCAAGTAGTTTACAGTCTTAATTAAATTTACAGTCTTAGAAATGTTTGCTTCTTATGTCCAAAGTCAGCATTAAAATCCAAGCTGCCCACAGCAGAAGTTAGTGCAGGCATCTGCCACGCTGCCTAGGTTGGATGAGGAGCATGCTGAAGCTGATAAATCTTGTAATTGGCTTGGTAACTTCTGTGAAGCATGAATCTAATAATTCCAGTGCTCTGAAATCTGGACATTGTCATAACTGAAATAAAGTCATAGTTTATAAGTCACTAATAAATAACATTTGACAACTGATCAAGTGCCAATATGATTTGCTATACATAGATTTCCCAAGAGACTTTAATTATTTACACAGTGCTACTACTCTTTTTTGAATACTTTTAACTATATGGACAGACTTCATTTTTGGTTTATACATTCTTAAGCAAAATGTACTACTATAATATAGCATCTTTCTCCATTTCAGTATTACAGAATTAACAGGTATTATTATGTGCATTATTGAGCTATAGTTGGTATTCCATGCTTTACTAGAAGTATCCTGTTATTTTGCATTTTCATCAGATTGTTAATTTATTATCTTAATCTATTAAACTAATAAATTATCTTAAGATTATTAAGATAATAACTTTCTTAATCTATTAAGTAATATGTAACTTTCATGAGTGCAAAGTGTTCTGATTAACTGGAAATTAGATTTTGTCCAACAGATCTTCTAGCACTGTATTTAAGGCTTTTAAGCATAGAAGCTTTGGAATTCTACAGTCAGCCATGGATTCTATTTTATTTCAACATGCAGACATTATCGGTTGTGTAACTAGAAACTGACTTGTAATATCTATCAGAAAACTTGATCAAGAAGTTGACACAATTGTCTACAGAGCTTTAACACTTACGTTTTAGGTTGCTGTGAACTCAAACCATGGTAGAAGAGATTGAGTGGTGTTATACACGTTTAAAAATAGAGATAGAACAGTGAGCTTTTGAATGTGCTTATATTTGAAAAGTGATTTTTATTGTGAAAAACTGAAAAAATATACTTTTTTTGGTATCAGATGCTTAAGAGTATTGTTGAGTTGAACACTTTTAAAAATGTTTATTCTTAACACAGTAGTACACAAATTGTGCAACTGTGTCCAAATAAGATAGCATACGTTCTATCCTGCAAAGCTTCTAAGATAAACAAAAATAATTTAAAACAACAATGCAAATTAATAGGTTTTGTTAGTTGCTTCTTTTTGTTCTGTACCTTTCCTTAAAAGCCTTCCCTGAGATAACATCATATTAAACATACAGTCATAAAATTATGCCCAGTTACTGCTGTGAATGCTTTGATTATTTTTGAGTCACACTAGCTGAAAGAGTCTGCAAATTTATATCCAAAAATACGTTTACAATTTTCTCCTGTTATTTAACCATTTTGTGTATTTTTACAGGGATCTTCGGGGAAAGAAAAAATTGATAGGAGATGCATACATTTATTCATTGCGTTGCTATTGTTATTTTCTGTTCAAGATGTACTTAACTCTTAAGTTGTTACGTACTCAGCAAACAGTTCTAAGCAGTTTCCTGTTTTGATAAGTTTTAGCATACACAGGGATATTTTTAAAAAATTGGGCTTTTTTAAAATAAAAAAAGGAACCTAAACTAAGGCATTTTTTTCTAATTACACAGGTACAGGGTTGTGGTATCCTATCCTCCTCAGAGTGAAGCAGAACTTGAACTTAAGGAAGGTGACATTGTTTTTGTACACAAAAAACGTGAGGATGGCTGGTTCAAAGGCACTCTGCAACGAAATGGAAAAACTGGCCTTTTCCCCGGCAGCTTTGTAGAGAACATTTGAGAAGATTCATTCCAAGAGCTTCAAATCATACTGTAAAGTAGCACAAATATTTTACCAGAAAAAGCACAGTCATGAAATATTTTCAAATGACTGTAATGTAAACAAAAATCTACATATTTTTACAGTGTCTATAGCACAATTACACCAGCGAACAAAGAAGATGAAGGCATCTGCTGGTTTTATCACTTTGGATTCTTAAGTGTGATGTGTGCCTTGTACTGTCTGATTTATTATATAGAGGAATTTTTTTTTCCCCAAGTATGTTACATAAATGAACAATTGTTTACAAGGCTGTAACTAATTTATTCTTGTTTTTTTAAACTTGAATTTTGTGTAATAGCTAAAATTCTTGTGACTATGATTTTAACAAATTATTAATTTATGAAAGAATAGCTAAGGGGAAGCTGGATTCTCTCCTTATGAGCAAGCAATTATATCTGATAAAGAGCCTCCCATTTATCCTCTGGACATTTTTCCCCTGCTGTGTCTGACAGTGGAGTAAGTCTGTTTTATCAGTTAATGTTGAGTGGTGGTGATGTGGCGTCAAATAGAATTTGCCAAGTGGGGAAAAAATGTATTTTTTGTTTTTGGACAGAGAGAAAAAAAAAAAAAAGTCAGTGGTGTTCTTGAGTCTAGTTCTACTTCTTCATAAATCACCCGAGGAGAGTAATGTTTCCAGGAGGCAAAGATGTATGTGAACAACGGAATAAAATTCAACCATCTCAAGGTTAGGATCATCTCAAGGTTAGGAAGGAAGAAATTTAGGAATGCCAATAAGAAATTCCCTATACCTTTTGTTTATGTAATAACTTGGCTATTTGAACAAAGCTTAGCTTTGTATATTTGGCCAGTTCTTTGGGCATTTAGCGCTCAGGATCCAACAAAATTGGAAGGAATGTTAAAGCCCAACACTTAGAATGATTATATCTTGAAACCATCTGTTTGATAAGACTGACTATAAAAATAAAATTATAAGTTGTACTTAGTGTCTAAAAATGCCTAAGAAGTGTAATTTGCTATGTTTTCTTCTCAAACTGATCTGCATGGCCAAGAGATGTTTTAAAATGTCTGAGCAATAGTGGTGGTAAGTGATGCACTTGTGTTAAAGTAAAAGGCTGTATGAAACACTGTGAAAATTTTACTAACTTCTTAACCATTGCTACTTTGGTATGTTCTGACCTTTTCTTTGTCTTGCATGTGTTAGTCAATTCTTGCAGTAATATAACTGTGCATGGTTGGCATTTTCCATTCCAATTTCCAGTTGCTGGGTTATTTTGCTCTGAAAGTTTCCCAAAAGCCACTTGACCAAAACTAGTGAGCAACTCACCTTCAATCAGAGAAGGTGTCCAGTGTTTGAATCATTAATAAAATATTTTGATGTCCTTGCAGCTGACGGATATAAAGAATGCAGCCTGCAAAAAAAGTGTTGTCTGTCTTTCAGGGTTTTGTTAGAGATTTGACGCTGGTGAACACGTACGCTTACTCAGCTGAACTTGTTGGGGTTTTTTTATTATTTTATTGTTTGATTATAGCAGTTTAATAGTGATGTTTTGCAAGACACTGAGCACGTCATCTCCAGTTAAATTTGATGTAATTTGGCTGTTACTCAGCACTTTACAAAGGGAAGCCAGTAGTGTGATTCAGTGTCACACAGTACACGGAAACGGTGATGAAAAAGTACACAGTGATGTGTTAAATCCCTATATTTTGAAGTTATACATTGAAAAATGTCAAATGTTAATGACAAGGATTTCTTGCAATATCAGGTAGCATCATGATGGTCTTAAAAATAAGAAAAAAACATATCTATAAATATATATAGTTGGACATGACAGCATTCCCAAGTTAACCATTTCTCTGAAACACTGTATAATTCAGTTTTTGTGCTTTTAAATATTTTTAAATAGTTTACTTGAATATTCATGTAATATATAAAGGTTTTGTGAAATGAATTTTAGTTAGAAGCTGATATCAGCTTTTGTCAGCATAAATTGGCACTAGTGTGTCATAATATTCTTATTTTGGAAAATTTAGTGCATTTTATATTAAAGACTACTAAAGGTTAATTTTTTTCTATCTCTACTCTCCATATTTTAAACTAAGTGACTAAGGTACCTCTATTAATAGAATTTCATGGTGTAAAGTCAGTTAAAATTCAGCTGTTAATCCAATAGTTCTGTTAGATGGAATACATTTTTAATTGATTTTTTTTTTTTTTAACATTAAGTAAATGTTTGTAAAAAGGGCTTATTACATAGCAGTGCAACAATGACGGAAATACAGTTTATCATGCCTTTTTTGTGATATTTTAGGGGGGTTTTTTTGTTTTGGCTTGGGATTAATTCAGTGTAGAAACAGACAAACCCTGTGCATTTGCTTTGTGTAATTCCATAAAAAATTTTGTAAGGTATTTTATATCTATGTTTGAAGTCCAGTGAATGTTAAGTGTTTGATTTACTATGTTGAACTTCCAGTCCTAATAAATATTTTCTTAGCAAACAGCTAAATCAAAATGTGTATGCAAACATTAAACATAAATTACTTGTAAAGAATTTGACAATAAACTTACCAGAGCTTAATTTCAGAATTCATAGGAGGATATTTCTGCTCATAGAGAAAAAGTCTTCACATTCCATAATGTTAGAAGTTTGGAATGATGAATATAATGCAAAAATTGTAGAGAGAACTGAGGATCTGGCTGATCATTTCCATCTCCTTATTTCTGCACGTAACTTCAGAAGAGGTAGGTAACTCCCATCTCAGTCTGATCATAACTGACTAGTTTGGTCTCGTCAACAGCATATCAGGTGCATAGTAGTTGTAAAGTGCTTTACCTCGAGGAAGAAGTGTCTAGCGTAGTGGATCTGCTGTGTGTATATTGAGAGAGAATCCCCAGCCCCGAGGGTGAAGCATCTACCTGAACTTTCACTGAGGGCAAAAGTGTTTGGTGGTAAGAGACTTATTTGCCTGGAAAAGGTTTGCTGTGCACAACAGTCGGACAGTAACTGCCTAACTAGGAGATCTTCTTGATTTGAACGCAGTCACGTGTCTACTATATACATGTGGCTGTTGGGAAAATGGTCAGAACTTAATCCTAAAAGTTTTTGCAGAAATGTTTGGACTCTGTTAATGTTTCAGCTACTGTGATAGTTAAGACTGACCAGGACCTAGATTCTGCTAGCAGAGTGCCTCAGCATTCAGTCCTCCCTGTAAAGAAGGAGCATCTAGTCTAACTTTCCTTAATTAAGGCGCAGGGAGGCAACATGATTTGTAGAAATGCAGAATAGAGAATATAGAAAACCAGCTTTATTTGTTTTTCAGAACTGTGATGTGACATCAGTCTGTCCATAGGTGAAAAGTACACACAAAACATCATGGCTCTGCAGTAGAAGTAAGACTATTTCTTTGGGTTGGGATCTTTTTTATATTGTAATTATTTAGTAATTATGATACGCATATAACATTTGGCTTGCCAGAAGTGCCCAAAATCCTCTTCACCTTCACTTCATTACCTCTGCCTTATAGCAGTAATGACAATTATGATATTTTTGCATAGGCTTAAAAACATGGCTTCTGAGCATTCTGGCTTTTTTCACAGGGCTGGCAAAATGTTTTAACTGGCTTGTTCTTTCCAGTACCTTTAAACAAATGTGTTTAAAGGTGTATACTGACTTTAATGTAACACAAGAATGCACTTGTCCAGTTAAAAAGATTTGTGTCTGGCATTACTAAAACTCCTGCAGTATAGTCGTTCATATATTTGCACAATAAATAACGATGCCACTGTTTTCTGTAGGACATGCCAATGCACCCATCACTTTTGGATTCTTACCATGAATCTGCAATAGGTATACTTATCAAATCACGCAGGTGCTGTCTTTCCCTGCACTTTGTTAAATGGTTAGTGGTAAATCTTACAGCAGATTTGAAGTTTGACTTGAGCAAAAACAGTGTCATAATCCTTTTGAATGACTTAATCATTCATAAGCTGGCATACTTGGAATATTTGTATATAGAAACAAAAGAGCTGAAAAACGGTGATGGTGGATGGTGAGGATGTGGACACTAAATGTGGGGAAAGAATGGGAAAGAGAAAATGATTTGGAAGACTTGTATATGGGACCTGAATCTTACTTAACTTGTTTGTGATCTTACCTCAGTTACCAGAGTCCAACTCTGTGAGAAGACCTAGGAGGAACCTGAATGTCTAGGGCTGAAAATGCAGCCCTTGGTCTTTACCCAGTCTCTTAAACTTGTATTTGTTTGCTGCTTGTGTCTAGAACAACTGCTGTTGCGGTAGGCCCGAGCTACATCGTTGTTCTCACGTCAGAACATATCTGAAATCCAAAACTAGGCATCTGTATTCCTGAATTACTTGAAAGGCTTGATAATGATGGGTGTGCTTTAAGAATATATATATGTATCTCACGCTGAGTACTGAGTTAAATAAAAAACACAACAGGCGTTGCAGGTTTGCATTAATAAACAGGGGTGGTGTCCGCTTTCTATGTAGTCTATGCAGTACCACTAATATTAGAGGGCTTTCTTGGGAAATGGTATGGGTGCAATGCATTCTTCTTCCACAGCAATCCAAATTGCTCTTACTTTCTAGGAGACGAACTTGTTGAGAGCCTTGGAGTTAGCAGCTGCTCTTGAAAACCTGAGGGTCTCACCTTTTTGAGCCTTAGTTTCCTCATTTGCCAAACTGATGATGCCTGCTCTTGTGAGGTATGTGATGTAAAACTTGTTTTGAAAGTAAAGACTGACTAGTTTTCGCGAATCTGCAAATAGATTCTAATGGATTAGACCTGCCTCCAACTGCAGTCAACAGCTGGAACGTCTAAACCCTTCCCCTAGAGAAGTCTCCTAGAGACTGATTTCTCTGGGTGAGAGACTTAGCTGATCCATTTTAACAGCTGAAGAGCACTTCGATCAGAATCAGCCTGATAAAAGGAACAAAACAAAAATTAGTTTTCTATATCCGATCTGCAATGTGCAAAAGCCGTTCAAAACATACCGTAATCAGCATTTCATGCATGCCTATCAATTGTAGCGGTTACACCGAACATCATATTAGTAGATGTCAGAAATTACTATTTATCCATTCCTTCCAGTGTACTCTTTCCTGTTAGCTGTATTATTTTGCTGAAAACGAAGTGGCAAAATCAGATCTTAACTTCTCTGCCATTCCTACTCAGTGGAGTAAGGACAATTTAAACACAGTAAATTAATAGCACTCGGCTGCACTCAGCAGCCAACTCTAATGCCTAGATTATGGTTTTGTTTATGTGGCATGCAGAACCCAAAGGCCTTCTGATGTTTGCATCTATTAGTCATTTAGATCAAAACCAATTGACAAGATGTGTCCAAACACTGGGTACATTCTCATTTCAGAGTGGTGGGAACAGCCTATACAGGAGCATAGAGAGTGGAAATTTGTCTAGCACAGCAAGAAAAAATATGCTTTAATTACAAAGGCAGGAAGAAAGATGTCAGGATTTTTAAATATCAGTACAGGTGTTTTCTTGTCCCTGCTATCTTAGACGGAACCCCATTCCACAAAGCAAATGGACTTTGATCCTCCCCCCCATCCCCTTCCCAGAAAGGAAGGCAATATAAGCCTTTAAAACACACAGATTCTTTGGCATTAGAACACATGGTTGGACTCTCAATTACTGCAAATCAGTGCTACTTCATTGATTTCATTAAACTTTGCTGGCATACACTCAATATGCCCCCTGCTGTTAAATAGTGAAAGAAAATATCTCATCTGCCCTAGAGGAATGAGTATGTCTGAAAGAAACTGAGCTGGATGATTTTTGTACTTGGAAAATACAAAGCTGTTTGGACTGTGTTACGCTTTTCTCAAAAAATGTTTGTCCCACTGGTACAGCTAAGGCACTAGATCAAAGATTATGCCATTTAGCAGCACTGTAAAGCATGGGAGACTTGTTCACTTTTTCAATCAAACCTATAAATTTTCAGATCCACAATTGCAGAGCAGGGTTTGGTTTGCTAACAGCTGCTAGCCCCAAAATCTTTTGTGGTTAGTTGCTGCCGTATTTTCTCATGGTATATCTGTGGATGCTTGGGAGAGAAGATGAGTCAGCAGCAGAATGACTTTAAAGTGGTCATTGACTTTGTTCTCCACAACAAGGGACGTGCCCTAGGTCAAATTTCTTATTTCAGCTGGTTGAACTTCTCAATAAGCTCGAGAATGCAAGCTCTAAAGCGTTTACAGTTCAAAGAATTTTTCTCCACTCCTCTTTGGTAGGCAATGTCAGTGTGTCTTTGGAATACACACAGATCAGGAAAATCTGGGGGGGGTTTTGTCTCCTTATCAAAGGTTTACTCTATGCCTCTGTCCAACTTCTAAGTTTATGGTACACAGGTAACTCTTTTCCCTGCATATCACTGAAATTCTTTGTATTCAATAATGTAAGATCTCTCATACACAGTACAGCTTTTTTGCAAGGATGAAATTTAATAACTTAAAAAAAAATAACACTGGACTTTGTAAAGATCAACTTTTTCATGGATGATAAGAACACATGCAAGGAGATAAATGTTTTAAAACTCTTTAACAAAATGGGTACTCCTCCTGCCTAGGCATTCAGTATTTGTCACTACTCACACCTAATTAATATTCCTTAATACTGAATTGGTGATTTCTGCCACGGACTGCTAGACATAATTCTCAGAAAGCCGGAGTGTTTCTGTTGAGAATGTCTCCAGTAAATAGGAGACAGAGAGCAAGAATGAGATGACCTTTGAACTCTGTCTGAAGAACCAGAAAAAAAGTTGGTTCAGAACCAACTTTTAGTGGTCCGGTTGTGCATGCCACAACCATATTGCTATTTGGAGGTCTGCTACAGCTGCGCTCGAGAAAATGGCAGACAAAATTTGTTATTTGTTCTTTTTCTTACCTAGAATACTCCCTGATAAGGAAATCCACGTTAACCTGGTGTCAAACGCAGATACAATTTGGCCATAACTGCAAAACACAACAGTGCTCTTGTAATTTGGTTTCGCTGATTTGGCAGTGTTAGTGAACACTTACATGACCCAAGAAAAATTAAATACTACAATACAAAATTCTGTGGGTAACATTTCTCAACTGTTCTCCACAGCACAGGATCAGCCAGGCTTGAACATCGGTTTCCGAGTCTGGGAAAGTTGCTGCAGTTCTCTTACTAAGATTGACATGTCAGCAGTGAATGTGCCAGTGGGGAATGGGTGGGAGGAGAAACAGCCCTGTAATTAAAGAGATCAGTGAAACATTGTCTCATCCAACCACAGCTGTTTCTTTTTTTAACACTAAGCTATGCCTTAGTAAAATGATGCTAATGCTCCTCTCCCACAGTAGGGTGGTGAGGTTTGCTACTGGATGTGACCAAGTGTTTGGATGTCTGGGAGATGAGGACCACAACGGAACTTAGCTAGTTACATGTCCGTGGGGCCTCTGCAGTGATAGCTACCTTGCCAGTGCCCCCAGGCGCAGGCACAGTCTGGGCTGATGGCAGGAACTGCTGTCGGAGCTGCACAACGGCCTCAGACAGCTAAATCAAGCTGTGAAAGCTGTCTGCTCCCAGAGCAGTTGCATCTCTTCAGAGGTCATGCTGGTGGGAAAAGATCAACCAGTAGGATGCGTCTGTCTTGGCACTATAATATATTTATGCTGGCAAACCTTTGTTGTGTGGACTCTGCGTAAGCATGTTACTGATGAACAAGATGATGTGGGAATTTTTCAATCTGCTCTCTTGGTACTTTTGCCGATCTGTGTAACAGGTTTGTTTTTGACTGTGAAGTATCACAGTCTCAGAGCTGACAGTAATAGAGCATCTCGCGCAGCTGTGATTTAATTAACCTACAGCCCTGCTTTCATTGAGTAACAGCTAAATCCACCAGTACAAGAAGTCTCTTCTGTGAAGTATAAGAGCTAGTTTGGAGAAAAATTAACAAACCTGTACTTTTGAGCTTTTTGGACTTCATCATCAGATAATGCTAGCAGAGGCTGGAACTCTTTCTAGTTGTTTGTCTGAAGATCTGTCTGCATGTCTCTGCATGATTTCTCTTTTACAGTCCTGTCAAAAGCAATGTTTTTTAAAAAAACAGTATTTTTTTTAAGGGCAAATTCTAGATTCTGGTCAACTTCTGGTTGATGTTTTTTCTTAAAGCTGTCAGTGTGTCTGGCATTGGAAAAAACACAAATAGAAAGCGCATGTTCTTATAACTAAAAGCACCATTGACAAATCTACAATAGCTTCTAACTGGCTTATGTTATCTTCCTGCTATATTTAGTAACACAATAGAATACTTATGGAAGAGATAGTAGATGCTGAAATAGTGATTCCAAATATAAAAGAGGTCCCTAAGGCATGAAGGTAATGTCTTGCTTATAACTTTACATTACTTTTTTACAGCTAGAACTAGCATGTCTAGTGGCTAATTATAATGTAGCCTGATGTTATGCCCAACCCCCTCCCTCTCTGTCTTTCTCACATGCACCACTTAACCTGCTAGGCCTTCATTTTATAAAGGATTAAGTGCATCGGACTCTTGCTAAACAAAAAAGAGAACAAAAAAATGCTGTTAAGCACTTTACAGAGCAGGAATGGTTTTAAACATGATCTTGAAAGTTAACAGTATGATTAGGTGTTTTGCTGAATCATAGGGGGTTTTCCCCCTCTGGACCATCCTGGAATAAAGTGGCGTGGTTCTGGGGAAAAAAGAAAAGCAACGTTACTTCCAAGTAGAAGTTATTTATACTTTCCAATCCAGCAAAAAATAAATTAAATTGACATTTCAAACCTGAAATTGATTTCTTGGGTGCTGTAACATTTAGATATGAAGCAAAAGTACAGCACTTTGTGTACAGCACTTTGGAGAGCTCAGGTAACATTTTCTAATTTGAAACTTAATGGTCATGGTTCACTGAATTGGCCTAGAATGCTCACTCTCCCTCTCACATTGTGCATTAGTCACCATGGCTGTGATTTGGGATAGTCCTTCGGTGCATGTGCACTGCAGCTACACTGACCTCAGTGGGAGTTTCAGGTGCTTGTGAGCTTTGCTGAATCAGGGGCCTCAATTGTGCCTTGGACCATGCTTAAGCAAGTAATCCCAGAGACTTCACCAACTGGGTATTTTAAAGAAGTCTGCTGACCCAGACATGGAGAGCAGTGCATGTCTCCACTGAAAGCAAGTACAGAGCAAAGGCCTTCAGTTGCTGTAATCGGGCAGCTCCGCACATGGATCGAGACTTGTTCCAAGAAATCCTGGCAGTGCTGACAAAAAATTTGATCTGCTTATGCACGCGCAACGTTAGTCACGTGGAGTCTCCTCTCACTACTGCTGGAAAACTGCAGAAGTCTAGGATGAGAAAGGTATAGATGCAGAGTTAGAAACTAAGGGAGCAAATGCTTTTTCTTTGAGGAAAGGAAATAAAATGCTGGGTGTAAGCTAGGCATTGGATCAGGCATCTGTAGGATAGGTGCATAGGTTTGGTTGTGGTGCCAGGAAGGCAACATCTGTGGTACCCGGGAGAACTACTTACCCAAGCTGTGAAGGAGAAGTAAGTTGAATGTTACCTGTGCTGACCATTTGAACAATGAGCGTTCAAAAGCGGGAGGTGGCAGAGGGGTGTCTTTTTCTAAAACAGATGTGGGGAGCTCTTTACTGCAGGGTGGTATGTTCTGAGGGTTGGAGGGTGTGACACTAGTGCGTATGCTTTTCTTCCTTTCTTTGCTCTTCGTTAAAAAGGAAAGCATTCGCTTTGGGGAAAGGAAAGAGTGAGAAAACTGACTCTTCGCCTTACAGGCAAACTGGAACTGGAAGTGTATCAGTGAGGGGGAGCACTAATTCTGGGGTTGGTACTGGTACCAATGCTAGATACCAGCTGCAGGAAGGACTGCAATAATTTGGCAAAACTGATGTGCCTAAATTGAGTGGCTGCACCCTAGTAACTTAAAGATTTATGGTGACGGGATGTGGTAAAGGTATGAAAACTAAGGCAAACGTGTAACCCGTGTTTGTTAATGTCCACAAAAAAGACATGGCGTTCAAATGGTGCTGTAAAAAGGAATTAAGACCTGGAGCATTACAACGCCTTGTCCTCTAAAGGAAGATACGTGGATGAATACTACGCCGTTAGTATTTGTATGGCTGTAGTTACCACTTACGTGTTAATGTGGGTGTTCTTCTGAAAGAACTGAAACATGCTGTAGCAGAATAAATGGATTTTATTATAGAAAACAGAGCTGATTTTATTATAGGAAACAGAGCTATAGATGGAGCTGTGATCCAGGCTGATGATATCTTTGTTTTACCTAAAGATTCTTCTACCAGCTTGTGTGTGCTTTGCATAATGCATATATATGTTACCAATAAACCCAGAAAACTCTTACTTATGAAACAATTCTATTTAGAGGCATGAGAGGTGCAAACGGTGATGTTACTGTGAGAGCGCTTTAGTCAGATAGTAGAACTGGGCTTTGTTTTGCATTTTTCATTTATGCATGAGTGTAACTCCCCCAAGTTTGGAAATACTTGGAATGCTGATCCCATTAAGTAGCATACTGTCCTGCATGTTTTTTACTTTTGACAGAAGAAATTAATTTACTTGCTAGACTGATAAAATAGACAGAAATAGTTAGTATTACTGACAGCTGTGACTTCTCAGCTGGTATAAAGATCTTCAAACGTGTGCTGCTTTTTGAGTTACCATGAGTGGAATACCTACTGCATCCTGCTCTTTATAGCATATCCGTTTTATCATCACATGAATCTCTGCATGGCTGCCCTGCACATGCCAAGGGAGGCTCATTAGGAACTGCTACCCAGCAATGCCTTGTCTCACATTCACATAAATTTGCCAGCACAGACAGCGCATGCTAATTCCACATACATGGGTTTTCTCATCCCTCAGGAAACAGTCTGTCTTATCAAAACCAGAATGACCCTCTTGTCAGCGTAACAGATTTATTAACTTACAAGAATCTTGTTTTGAAACCTCCTGCTGTGTTGCAAAGTTCCAGATGGCAAAACACAAGAGCGTGGCAGCAAGTGTATTTGTTTACAGCCTCCACCCTTCATTGACGGACTTGTCATCATAATTTCTGTGTGTGGCAGGTACAGAAATCTTCAAGCAAAAGGCTTCCTTTTACAGCCAAGTAGTGGAGTTCAGTGCCTTATTTATTTCCCAGCGTATCCTTTTTCCTCAACTGCTTAACAAAATAGCAAGCCTAGATTAGTTAAAGCTATGAAGGATGTTGCAACTGGATGCAGCGTTACAGCCAAAATGGGTTATAAAACATTTTGCAGAGTTCTGCTGCTAAAAATAGCTGTGCCTCGAGTTGAGAAAATGCAGAGAGGCTGGATAAGGTCAGTTGGTGCAACATTACCAGATTAATACAATGGGAGAAAACATACCCACCGTTAGTCCACATGTTATTCAGGAGATGGTGTCCTGCTGTCTACTGGATGAGGCCTTACTGATTTTTTATTTTTTTTTCCTTCTTATCCCATTTACTTATTAGTTGTTCTCCTTCCCTTTATTCCCTGGGCTATTTTCTGCAGGACTGCAGCTTGTTCTTCTCTCTTGCCTCATTGTCATCAGGCAGTAGACCAATGTGTCATAAGTAGAATTGCTTAACATGGATTTATCAGATTGTTTATTTACATATATTTAACAGCTTTTGAATCTAAGTGCACATTACCACAAAACCCATCCGTTTCTGTAAAGCACTTGCTTATTCCAGCAAATGAAGGTCTAGCGGTTTTTAGTAAACGGGATAGTCTTATTTGAAAAATTACAGATTTAATGTCAAACCTGTTTTTTTAAATTAAACACTCGGATTTTTTTTTTTTTTTTTGCAACTCCCCTAACCTATTTATTTTTAATTTTCCCATGGAAAAAGAATTGAGTGACTCCCCTAATAAAAGATGATGCCTTTCCAAATGGGATTTAAGGCCTGTATCTGGTAGTTCAGTTTTTTCAGGTGCAGTCGTCTTTCTGCATTAAGGCCTAAAAGTGCTTCCATGAAAAAGACAGTAACTATGGAGCAGGAGACCTTTCCCTAGGGCTGTGTCAACAGCAGAAGTTGACAGCCATTAGCCTCAATTAAAGATGGGAAAACTGACATTTGGAGGGGAAAAACTAAGTGTCTTGGCAAGTCTTAAAAGAAACTTGGAGTGTGCCCTCTGAATCTCAGTTCATAGAGACATCCTTCCCCTGAGAAATCTAAACAGTTTATAGCTTTAGCATCCTATTCCCCTGCTAGATTTTTTTTCCCTTCTTCATATCACTCAGAAAATAAACTGGGACCATAAACTCCTGGGAACAGGAGCTGTCATCTGTTCTTATTCTCTGAAATGGCTGGCATGTTCTTAGTTGTAGGAAATGAAATTATAAACAAAATCTAACTGCTTCCTTTTTTCTTTGTTTGTATCTGATATACATACATTCATTCTTCTTCCTTTTTTTTTTTNTTAATATATTCTTTTTTTTTTTTTTTTTTTTTTTTTTTTTTTTTTTTAAAGTGGTGAGCATCATGTGATGCCAGCTTCCTTAAACACTCATATTCCAATGGATTTAGTGAGCGTTTGGGAACCAGATGGCACAGCATAATTTTTAAAAAACATTGTAAAGCACATGACAGACAACTCATGTTGACAGGAGTGCTTCAGTGAGGTGTCTGTAAAGTAAACATGTTACTTGTTACTATTAGCGCAGAATAATTGTTTATGAAAGGCATCCTCAAATTCAACAATGATTCGATGAAGTAAACAGAAATGAATTCTGCTATGTAAACACTGCACACTCTGCAGAAATGTTACCCACTTGTATATGTCGTCTAAGATAATTATGATCTGAAATGCATGATGCAGTGTGGTATTATGCAACGGTAGTCACCAATAGCCAGATTCAGGCATTTTTGCTTGAAAATCTTCAGTCTGTGGGCAATATTATGGAAAAAGCTATGGCTGGAGACAATAAAGATGACTTTCTTTTCACTGTAAGATGGAAAGAGAGAAGTGTTCTTTCTCCTTTTATCTACAAGGAAGAGAGAAAAACATGAAGGGAATAACTGCATAGAAGAAGGAAAAGACATAAAAGCAATGGATTCTACTATTCTAGTTAAGGTTGGTTGGAGCTGCAGGTACAGCTTAAGTCATGCCTAATGAACCTCTTGCTGCAGAGAGTCAGCAGGGAGGAGAAGCCAGCTATCTGATTTTGGAAAATAGCAGGGTCTTTGATAAATCCTTGGTCTGCACTTATGCATCTTCTCTGGATTAGTAGCTAAACTGTGAAAATTAGGAGGGAAATACTAGCTGGAATCTTCTCACAATATTCAGTGTCTCAGTTAAATAACTCTCTGAAAAGTTAACCTCTGTCTTCTCTTTAAAGAAAATTCGAACATGGACAAATGGACTTCATTCCTAAATTTTGCCAAGAAAAAAGAACCTGATGTGTAGAAACTAGATAAAAAGAGGCTGAACTCTGACAGAAAGGGGAGCTTGTCAGCAGGCTGGGGGTAATCTACCGCTGCAATGTACAGAATACAGTATATTCTGTCTGTTCAGTATAGAAATGATACATAACCTTATAGAGAAAATTTAGGCAAGTGAGGATAAAATCAAAAAAAGTGTACTTAAAATACATATGTGAATTTTTCCTGTTCAGGAAAAAAGAAACTCAAAACAGGCTCCTGTAGCACCCTATAGCTGTATCAACCTGCATCATGTGGCTTTGAATCAGGCGAGTTGTTCATTGCTTTTGCATTTTCATAGCCAATATAGTCATAGTGTGGTAAAATACACACCTTCTAGATTGCTCTTCCAAACTGCTCTTCCCCACCCCACCCCCCTTTGCGGTAAATATTTGTCTTTTCTATAAAGTAAATACATAGGATTTGTAGCACACTATTAACTGCGTGCGGTCGGACAGGAGTGGTTACCAGACCTCTTACGGGAAGCTAGAAAAATGCTTGACTTCTAGTAGAATCTCATCATAAACTGTGCTTTTGAAAACGAAAACCTATGAGGAATGATTAAAAAATAAAACTGTTGAAATAAGGTATGCATTTTATATAATCAAAGATTGCTTGATCTGACATGGTCTGGTGTGAGCAATAGCTCATTCTTCCCAAGGATTCTAATCACTTCTGATAATTTTTGAAGGAAAATATTCACTGTGATAGATAAGTTAAAAAATGGTGTAAGCAATCCTCTAAAAATCTCTCTTCTCGTCTTTAATAACTTACTTCCTACCTCATTAAGCCAGCTGATTGGGTATTATTATGATTTACTACTTTAATGCTCAATCACTGGAAGGACATACAACAGTAACGGCTTCTGTATATCACAAGAAGATGAAGTTTTCAGCCGCTCAGTTAAGTACATGAGCAGGATGAAGTGACAGCAAAGTATTTCTGCAAGGAGATGCGATATGTGACTAGATTTATTTAGGACAATCTGATAGAGAAAATTGAATGTTGGGAATTGCGTTCCTTGAAAGCTCTCCAAACATTACTGTATGTGTTTCAGGCTGCAAAATGGGTAACAGCTGTAAAGAATATTGGTTTTGACGTTTCCTATAATACTGGTGAAGATAAAGGAGGTGAGCAGTCTATGAGATATGAGTGATTGTCACTGTCACCATTACAGTTGCCATTTATTGTGGACTGTGTTCAACACTCATTGCTGGCAAATCATCAGCTGAAGTTTTGCCAGTGTAAGTCCTTATGCTTAGGATCACAGCTCTTTGCAATTATGGGGGGATGACTGCACGGTCCCTTGACTTGCTGCTTTCTGTCAGTAAGTAGATGTGCTACATTAAGTTGGTATTCCTGTACTCAGTAAATCTGTGCCTCATTAGGGCTAACCTTGAAAACATATTCATGGTCACATAATGAACATAATGCTAAAATAGGTGAGGCTATAAAAACCGTGTAATGCTTGTGGATATGCCTTCAGTTTCCTGATTCAAACAGCTTTTGGTCTCTTCATAAATGTTACGGATCTCAAAGTAGATATTAGGAGGAATCATAGAAGTATTTCACTTCCATCTGTCTCAGGTCTGCTATTTCCTGGGGGCTAGTACTGTGTTTAAAAATCAAAGACTTTGCTTGTGTAAGTTCTTAGAGCTTCTCATGAGAAGGGAGGTGAAGGACCAACTCACGTTGCTTATTAACTGTGTTTTACTACTCAGAGCAGTTTTCTGTATGTTTATGAGGTAAAACCTAGTTACACTCACTGATAAATACTTCTCAAAAATACTCTTTTTTTTTCATCAGCAATTGTAATAATTTCCGAACAGATTGTTACAGGATAAATTAATTCTTGAAATGATTGGCCATTGATCTTATTTTGCAGCCTATATAAATACGTAGTGAACAGGAGAAGAGATAAGACTATGAAAGGCAGAATGGGGGAAGCTAAGACTGCAATGATATTGATACATGAAAAAAAACCCATAAATTATGCAAGGTCTTGAGTGGACTTCTATAAATGGCACTTAGCTTTGTAAAAAAAAAAAAATTACTATTTTTAAGTGCTGTTCCTGAGACCGCTTATTTTCTCTTCTGAGTATATTAGATAAAATTAAAAATAAATTGCTTCTAAAAGTACAGGAGGAGTTACTCAGTCGTGGCTATTCAAACACTTCTGCAAAACTCTTGGATGTCATTGTACCAGACTTCTAGTGGAAACTCGTAGCGCTTACAAAATATGCGATGCACAAAAAATATCCTTTCTACACAAAGTGGTTAGTGGTGACTGCTTGGGAGTGAGACGTGTCCTTCTGTGGTGTTGTCAGTTTTGCTTGTTTTCCAGGTTACCTTGCTGGGAGATGCTGGCTGCTCTGTGTGATGCTCTTTGCAGTTTTGAAAAGCTGTCTGTCTAAAAAGGTGCTGTACAGAAAGTGGCAAATTTCCTCTCTGGATGGCTGAGCTGTTCATTTCGTCCTTGTTCCCAGTCCTCACTGGCTTGGGACTCCTGAGCTAAACACCGATAGACTCCACGGCAGCGCAATCCTTACGCTCTCGGATATATGGAGGGAAGCAAGAGATTTTTGAGAGATGCCGAGATCCTAGTTGCCATTTCTTTGGTCTGAAGTCCGCTGATACACGCTAGGAGTGGCCGGTGCCTATGATCAGTTGTGGACAGAAGCCGAATGTGTGACAAATGTTTCCTGAAGAAACTTTTACAGGGCAGGGTGATGGCGGGGTGGTTTTCTTTTGATGAGTAAGGTGCTACATGGCAGCACTGGAAGTGAAGTGTTCGATTTTTAGCAACAGATGAAGCAGCAATAATACAAGCTTCTCTGTGTTGGCTCCGTGGTGCGCCTGACTTCTCGCTAGAAGCAGCAGCAGTCCAGTGACTGTGCTAACTTAAACACGGGCCTCACGCTGAAGCGTGAAGTAATACTAGTCGTAGTGGGGAAACCTGTTTAGCCAGGAGGATATGAAAACATGAGGTAATTTGCCAAAGCCTCTGATGGCTTTGTTTTGTTCTGTTTTTGTTGTTTGTTTTGGGGTTTTTTTTAAGAGGAAAGACTTTTCATAGGGATACTGAGCACAAGTTTGAGAGGGAAGAAGTTTGCCCACGTATTTGTTGAAAAAGTACATCTAAATTGTACAAAAACACATTGGCATGATAAAAGTTCACTCTTACAACAGAATAACAAATATTGCAGAGATTTTTTGGATAGTCTAGAAAAAACAAAACAGACTGCAGAGTAATAAAACAGAAAAGATTGCTTAAGAACAAAAGTATGGTAATTTGGCCACTTAAATATCTGAACTGGTGTGGTTGGGAAAAGTTTGCCAAGTTGCAAAATACTGGGAGGAGAGGAGAGTGTTTTTCTGCCTTAGAACTAGGTGGTGGTTTTTCTTTCCTCAGGAGTTCATCTCGGGCTTTGTATCACTTGCCTAGAAGGCTGAGGCCATATCAAAGAGTTTTGGGAATCAAACGTATTGCTTGTTAGCTAAATAATTTATATATTATTTGTGTGTATATATATATATATATATATATAAAATATAGTAACTAGACCTGATTTTCCCCAGTGCAAATCACAAGTGCACATCTGATGAAAAGGGGTGGCTTAGGCTTGACAGGAACAGAAGGAATCAGCAGCCTCAGTGCTGAGCTGCCCAGGCAAAGTAGAAAATGATGGGGAGCCCCAATGACAGTGTTCCTCTATGGTCTAGAGGAGAGCTCGCCTAGAATGAGGCACCTGGTTCAGCTATGCCCTGTTTTTTTACAGGAGGAAATGCACAGTGGTGTATTGACTGTGTGACCTGCCCGCCCAGTTATCATTTGGCCTGAAAGGAAGGAAACCTGTTTTTAAACTCTTCACTGGCTTAATTCTGTTCTAAGTCCATGAATCCTGTATCCCAGATATATGCCCTCATCATCAGATTTGCTTAACCTAGAGAGGTCGTTGTTAAAATGCCAGTTTGAAAGCAAAATACTTTCTTGAATGAACAGTTGATTTCAATAGATGCTTAATCCCCAAGCTCTTACATCTCTGGATAGTCATCGTCTGGCTGTAGGGTCAAATCTCTGTGGCTTACTTGAATTTTTTCTTGTTGTTGTTCCTATAAACTGAAACCGCTTGGGATTGATGGTTATGATACTCTTGTTCGATTCTGAGAAGCTGTAGTTACTGACCATGTTTCCAGTAAGATACAAGATTTGAAAACCGGTTTTCTTTTAGCCAGGTGCTCCAACCAGCAGGCTTTTGTTCAAAATGGGACTGACCCGTACGTGCAGCCAGTTCTCCAGTTGCTTTATGTCTGGCCTTACACAAAAAAACATATAATGGGGCAGGTATGCTTTCACAAGCAGTATAGGGAACAGTATGAAAACACTGCTGGACCTTTGAGCAGCCTGACTCTTCCATGTGTGACTCTTGGCAGAAATTTAAGAGACCACAGATTTGGGCACCAGTGTGGTTAATGATTAGCACTCAAGTTCCTTGGTAAATCTAGCCTCAAATCCAAAACCAAGAGGAATTTGAAATCGCTGATACAGGGGACCTCAGTTACAGGAACGGCTAGTGGCCCCTGTTTTGTGATGTTATGCTTTGATTTGTGTTTTATGCTTTTAGATATGTTAAAGATCCTTTCCTGTTTGAGGATATTGTGGTTTTCCTCTGTTCATAGAGAAATGCTTACTTGAAAGCAGTACCTTAATTGTGTGGAAGAATGATGGAAACGTTTTAAGAAAAGAATAAAAACTCTCTTAGGAAGAGCATTTTTAATGCCTGAATGCATTGGGCTTCAAGAAAGACTGCTGCATCATTTTGTATATTGTGAACAGGTTCTAAACATGTGTATACGTGGTCACACAGAGAGCCGTACAAGAATTATTAGCTTATAATTCCACGTTAACAGTAAGCCAGGCATAATAATGGCCAGTATTGAACTAGCTGTTACAGATCTGGACATGATGGATGGAGCAGGTCTATCAGATCAAGTTCATGTATCAGCTACTGTCCCCCAGAAAGGGGAGGTGCTCAGTATGATGCTGATTTCTCTTGGACGCTGCTAGTTCATCTTTTTTAATGGGAAATTGGTGTGAACTAACTGGCTTAGACAAACTCTGCTTAGGCTATCTGATCTCAGGATTTAACCAGGCATCCAGAGTTAAAAAGGCTAATGTCACTTTGGCCAACAAACGAACACGCATCTTATTTTAAACATTCAGTCAATGAACAAGAATTGAACAGAATCTTGTCTGAACTTTGGAAAAGGGTATTTTACTTTGTCAAGTATAACACCGTTCTAAAAAAAAAAAAACAACCCAAACAATTACAGTGAAACCCATGCTTACTCTGTGTCAGCAAAGTCCTAACAGTACAGCAAAGATCAGCTGTTCTTTAACTTTCTTACACGGATGGGTCAGTTCTCTAGGTGAGGACATGGGTCACAGCTAGGTTAAAGTCGTAATTACTAATATCATTTTCACATAAAATCTGCCTGCTGCTGTCCTCGTACGATATGGTGCTCATAGTTACTCTCTCTGTAGTATACACATGGTCAGAAGACATGCCATATCACAAAGGACATTTTTTTTCCCCTCTCTGTTACTTTGCTTGTATGTAAAAGCTGTAATTTTCCCCTGTGAATCCTGATCTTTAGTTAAGCTAGAGACCAAAAGTCTTGGTCAGAGTCTATTCTGAGTCACAGTCTCAGCTCTCTACGCCTTTTCTTATTCATCACTGGAACCTCTGGCTTTGCGGAATATGGTGTATTTCTTCCAGAATATGGCATATTCTGAAATGACACTGGATCACAAAATCTCATTTACTCTTTTGAAAACAGGACCAGCTTGCAATATAAATATAGTTGCTAAAAGAAACTAATTTTGCATAACAGCTTTTCCTAAAGATTTTTTTTCTTACAGGTGTTCATCTGTTTAGCAATGCCTAAATCTGCTTTTCCTTCTATAGGTAAAGAGCGATCCATGGAAAAAGAATCCTGCATGAATACAGGTAATGTTATTAAACTCTCTACAGCTCCCCTGGAAACATTTATAATCTGAAAGCCTGAGTAACAGCCTTCAAGTCAAAAGCAAGAACTCTACAAAGTTACACTCCCACTGAGCTCAAAGAAACGCCAGTGTGATTTTGACACTTGTTACTTTGTGGAAGCTTTTAATAATAATTTTGCTCCAAAAAAATTCTAAAGTGTACTCTTGTACGCAACTGTGATTGGTTTTATTCTTATTTCTCAGGTGAAAAAATTTGTTCAGTATATGTGACAAGAGTCCACAGAAACCCCTCCAGCATATCATCAGACATAAACGTTACCAGCATTACGGTTAAAACATAGCAGGGGTTTTTTTATATTAGTTTAACTGCATATCACGAAGCTTATTTTGGTTACTAAACAGGAACTCTCACAGGCATTTCAGTATTTTGGGTTTATCTACCTTCGAGTGTTTCTTATTTAACTCTACTGGTATAGCGATGGCTCACACAAGACCCTAGGGATTTGGGGGCAAGGAACCTTGAAAACAAAGGAGTCAAAATCCATGTTCATCGGAACCTTGAAAACAAAGGAGTCAAAATCCATGTTCATCTGCTTGTATGCATCTACATACGAAACAGCTTTTTGTACGTGGAGGGGGACACAAGGGCAGGACAGAGATCTCCAGTTCGAGTGAGGCAGCTTTTTCATGCCCCGTGTAAGTTCTGGCAACACGTACTTGGGCTAGGCGGGAAGCATAGCACAAGCGGCTCAGACGGATACTGTTGAGATAGGTGTAAAACGTATTTTCAAAACTTGAAAGTGTAAAATGAAAGCAGAAGGGATGAGACCCATTCTGCTGTGTGGCTTGTGGGGGCCGTGGTGGTGGCCCTGCCTTGGCAGGTCTCCCTCTTGCCGTGGAGCAACCGGCCACCGTGCCATGAGGAGCTTCGTCATGCGGAAGCTTCACCGCTGGCTCAGAGGGCACGGCATAGGGACCAGCAGCTCCCGGCTCGCGCTCTAGCTGTTGCCAGCAATAACGGCCTTCTGGAAAGAGATGGTTGGTGTCATTTTGGCATCTCATGGCGCCTGGGTTCAGGTCAGACCCGAACCGCTGTCGTGTTGGGGAGGAAAAAAGCCTCTCTAAGGAAAGGAAACAAAAAGCTGCTTGGAAACCAGAAGGTAAATTGAAACACACATAAAAGCCATTTGTTTCACCAGGCTGCTGAGGCTCACCGATACCGTAAAAGTCAGTTAAAGAAACCTTCTAAGACTTGTTTTGAAGTTTAGAAGGCAGACATTTTTTTTATTATGGCGCTGGATGCATGGGGGAATCACTCCTACCTAACATGCATACCTGCTCAATTTCCTTTGGTTACTTGTACATGACAGGTAGCACACCACACCTGTCTAACACATACTCACTGAACTGAGCATCCTCTTCTTCCATTCGTCTGTATCTTTTCCACTTCATTTTGAAGCTATAGTGTGATAGTGTGATTTTAATTCACTGTGCATGCTCAGGAGGAGTGGGGGGGTCGTCCTTTCGTCCCCCTCAGTTGCGTCGGTGGCCGCAATCTCCCCCTGCCAGGATGACCCTTCCCCCCAGTTGCCGTGTTTCTGCAGTTGTCCGTTCTCTCAGTGTCTCCTGGGGCAAAAGATGTTCCCTTTCGTCACAGCTGACCTCACATTTGTGGCCTTCCTTATCTTCACAACCTCCTTCGTAGGAGGATGTTTCCATTGTCAGTCCTTGAACTTCTACCGATTTGTGTTCTCCGAGGAGGTACTCCGTAGTGAGGCACGCGTGTGCGCATTTTTACCGAGATCCTTTCTTAGTTCCTCTCACCGATTCACCTTACCTATTATTTATATATCACCTTATATATTTATCTTATATATAGTGTGTGTATTATATATTATTTATATATTATTTATATATTATTATTATGTTATATTCTACTTATTTGCT
Source organism: Scopus umbretta (assembly GCA_013400535.1). NCBI lineage: Eukaryota > Metazoa > Chordata > Aves > Pelecaniformes > Scopidae > Scopus > Scopus umbretta. The sequence goes on along the minus strand of VZTL01049559.1, from coordinate 43,921 downwards.
CGTTTCTTCAGGATGGGGCTCAACGAAGTCTTTCGAGCTTTGTTAAACAAAGGGCTACTACTTCAAAAGTCTCTAAACGAATCGGCACTCCCTTACTGTGCGTTGTACTTCGCAGATGGCAGCTCTGAGCCCCAGG
>VZTL01049559.1:222-43601 GCA_013400535.1 Scopus umbretta | reverse complement strand
TCGGCTGGCTGCGGTATCCCGACTCGCATTTGTGGAAAGGTGTCTGTCCTCCAGCGGATTTCGAGCTGTGTGCCATGAGGAGGTTAGCGGCAGTGCCACTGGAGCCCTGGTGGCCACGGATTCAGTAGTTTGTTTTGAAAGAAGGGCCGTGGGGGACGAAGGTGGTGCAGGCGCTTGTGTGTGCTGTGTGGCCTGCTGCTCAAAAAATAGACTTGTTTTCTACTACCTTTATTTGACCAGGGAATATAGATTTGTTACTGCTACTGCAGTTTTGTTCTCCCAAGTCACAACTCCAAAGAATGTTGCTCTTTTTGTGCTAAAACACAAATTGTATGTTGCTGTGTTGGAAGTAGGCCTTATGGTGCCCCTGCAAATACCTGGTTAATGCCCGGGGGGGACTTTCATGATTCCTTCCGAGAATGGTAGAATCACTACAATTTTTTTCCCTTCTCAAAGAGACCAGGAAGGGTAGAACGATACATTTTAAAGCCCCACAGGCACCTTTTTAGATCCTGTGTAGCTAAGCACGTTCAGAATTATTTGGAAAATACATGTATGTCTGACTATAAACAGTGTAGGATCGTTCACTTGACAGCACTTAGGGGTGGAGGAGTTAGACAAGATGACTTTGAGACCCCTCCTAATCTATATTATTCCATGTTTCAAATAAAAATAAGAGAGTAGGTATGCTCAGTGCTGGTAAGAACAAAATATGAAGGAGGAAATCCTAGCACAATATTGCTGCAGCAAGTAGGCAAGAACTTCCAAGAGTAATTCTGTAAAAGAGGAGATCAGCGATGATGGAGACGGCAGACTGAGACTTTGTTTCTAACAAAAAAATCTGTCAACAAAATATGCGTTGTGCCTTTAGTCTGTTAAGACAGTAAGAGCTGTAGTTACTGGGGTGCAACACCTCGATTCATCTCTTGCGGTCTAGCTGCCTGATGAAGGCTGCCCAAAAGATTAGTCTTTCCGGTGAGGCAGTGGTGCCTGATTTTATCACTAAGGAAGTGTTTTCACGCAGGGCATCATTTTGTACGTGTTCTTTTGAAAGGACCGCCACCTGAGATACAAGTATTTAATCCTCTTCCTACTCCTAGGAAGCTGATTTAAACTTCCCAGTGGAAGCAGACACGTGGGTTGATTTCCAGCATTTATGCTTGCTTTGTTACAGAAGAGGACGGTCTGCTCTTCCAGGCCCTGTCACAGAAGACCAAAATCATTATGCCATTGTATGTGTTGATGGTGTCCTACTATGCGTAACACTGTGAGCTCTGCGCTTTCTCGTTATCGCGCATCAAAAAGGGTATGATGGACCTAAATGAGGCAAAGGTGGGGTGGCAGGATTAAGAGCTTGGATAGTCTTCAGTGAGTCACAGAACGGCTTCTGTATGTACAAGAGTAACTAAATAGACCTGAAGGAGGATGTAGGGGAAGAGTGAAATGCAGAAGAGTAGCCCCTGAAGTAACAAACAGTAAGGGGAAGATACGAGGAGAAATGCATAGTATTCACTAATCAGAAAGCAAATTAAGACCAAAAGGGAGTACTTATCCACAAATAATGAAACTTGTTGCCTCAGGAGATTATGGAGACAAAGTATAATTGGGTTCAAAAAGGATTTATTCAAATGTATGGAAAAGAGGTTCATTACTGTTGCTTGGATTCTGCTGCTGGCTCCTCAGGAAATCCTAAAACAGCTGATTGGTTTCTAGAGGTTGCAGAATGAAAGAGCATTCTACAGAAGTACTTTCTTCTTACACTCCTTCCTAAATATCTAAGCTAGCTACTTCAGAATCACTTCGTATTTCAAAAAGCTGCTTTTTTTTTGAAATGCGGAAACAAAAAAAACTAAGGCAAGTGATAAAACATAGCATTATATAGTGTGACTTTGTATTAAACTAGTGTAAATGCATTAGTATCGAATCATGCTCAGTGGTGTTTGCGGTGTGGATGTCCAACACAGATACTCAGGATGGAGTGAGGCCTTGGGGCAAAATGACTCTAGTACAAGAATAGTGCTTGCAAGAACAATATAACTACAGCTGCTGTGCTGGCTTTGAATAGACAGCTGAATGATACATTATGGCCTTTAGAGACATAAATTGCCTATTTTATCAACTGCATAGGAGTTATGATAACACTAGTACTGAAATGCTAGATCATGTGCGTAATTTTTTTTCTAGTTCAGAAATTATTAAGAATTAACGTGCATTTGTAGAAGTGGTGTCTAGTTCAAGTATTTATTTTTTGGTGAATAAAAAATTAACAAATCACTAGTTCTATTATCCGATACTACAGAATGCTACAGACTAGTAAGGGTCGCGATGTTGACAAGAACAGTGGTTGTTCTCTGCTATATTGGACCTGAAATTCATAGTTTATTTGCAATTTGTGAATTATTTTTGAAGATGGGCAAGGTTTGCGCCATTTTTGGAGGATCCCGAGGAATAGGAAAAGCTGTTGCAGAATTACTGGCACAGAAAGGCTGCCGCCTGGCGATTATTGCTAGAAACCTGGAAGTAGCCCAAACCACTGCACGTAATCTTGGTGGTATGTATGCTGCTTTGCAATGCTTTCCTCACTGTCCAATGCTTAGGTAACCTGTAAAAGTAGTAAGCCATAAAATAAACCTTTGTTTAACTAGATTAAAATGAAAGTAAAGGCTGAGAAGTTTGAAAAAAAAGCTGTATCAGTACAATTTTCTTGTCACGATATTCTCTGGGAAAGTCAAGTATGTTCCAATGCATATCTTGCAGATAGAACAGGTGAGATGAAAGGGATTGTTCAAGGTCACAACAGGGAGGTGGTATGAATTGAGTCATCCTTGGCCTCTGACCAAGCCAGAACTGAGACCAGTCTGCTCGTGCAGAGCTTCTGATTTCAAAAGGTGAAAATATAAACCAAGAAATTGTCACATAACTGATCAATACAGTGCTTGAAAATTGTCCTTATTTAGTTCTCTGGAGATTAAATGGGTTCCTCAAGTTTTATAGCTAGTTCAACACCTGTTCTAGCAATAGATTTGATAAATTCTGAAGACGGTTTCTGAATGGTATACCATCTTTCACTATTACTATGACGTGCCTTTTTTTCAACACAGCAGGACATCTGGCACTTAGCTGTGATGTATCCAGCGAACAAGAAGTCCAAAATACTTTTGAGGAGATGCAGAGGAATTTAGGTCCTGTTAACTACTTGGTTAATGCAGCTGGGATCAACAGGTTAGTTACTCATTACAGGATTATATGCAATTCCAGATGACAGCATCTTATTATAAGGTGCTAAGGGCCTTTGCATTTAGTAAGAGTATTGTTCCTGCATACATCTGAAAACCGTATTAAGTGCTCACCAATATTTTGTCCTGATGAAGGTAAAATTCTAACATGATACAGCTTTCACTGTAGTTTCTGCATTCTGAGTTTGAGTTCCCCTTCTGCTCCTCTTTCTTGTACTTCTTCACCCTGAAGTAGTCCAAACCAATGTTTGATGCCTCTCTGCAGAGGAGGCTTCGTTGCCAGAGGCACAGCTAAATTTTTTTCTTGCTATGTGTCATCCTCTCAATGTCATCATTTTGAATGCTAGAATGTATAGAACCATATAAATACCCATTAATAATATTCCGTTCATCAGTCATGTTATGAGTAAACGTGATCATTGGGGTTGCTCAGTAAGTTCTTTTGGGGTTTTTGGTCTGTTTGTCAGGGATGGCTTGTTACTGAGAACCAGGACTGAAGATATGATAGCCCAGATTCACACTAACCTTTTGGGAACAATGTTGACGTGCAAAGCTGCTGTAAAAAGTATGATTCAACAGCAAGGAGGTGCTATTGTCAATATAGGTAAGTGCTTGTCTAATCCAGTGGAATTCTATGTGATAGTTTTCTAGAAGGTTTTAGCAGGTGTACGTTCACCATTTTCTTTGTATTTATACGTTCAATATTTAGCATTTCTTTATGAATGCTTATTCTTTTGTGTAATTTCAGCAACTTCTAAATGCAAAACCAGCGTGTTTCACTAATAAACACCTGAGAGTTTGTATTTTATTGAAAAAAGAATTTTGCCATTTATCAGCTCTTTCCGTATGTAAATCTACCAGCTGCTAGTTATTAACTGAGGATCAAATAGGTACAGTTGGTTTCTTCTTTTTTTTCTGTGCAAGGATATTTTTTAGAAAGCTCTTCATTTTACTTCCCTGGTGCCTGTTGGTCAACATAGATGTATGGATTCCACAAAAATCACAGCTAATTCAGGCATTTGCTTATCCTAGCAGTAGGCTATAAAGCACATTTAGTGATACACTTTTAATTCCTTTTCTTTCAATCTTATTTTCCATTCCAAATTTAGAATGATAAAGCTAGTGCAAGGTTTCAAATTAGTCATTTAATATTTTCTTCTCTTTGATGTTTCTTTATTTTAGGAAGTATTGTAGGACTTAAAGGCAACTCTGGTCAAAGTGTATACAGTGCCACCAAAGCAGGATTAGTTGGATTTTCACGCTCTCTTGCTAAAGAAGTAGCAAAAAAGCAAATTCGAGTCAACGTGGTTGCTCCAGGTTAGTTTTTGGAAAGTTCCTGCATCCTTTACTGTTGCAATACATGATCATCAAGACTGCTGGATATTTGCTGTACTCTTGAAAGTTACTTGAGACAAATTGCTGTTATTTTCTTCAACTTCTGTAAGGAAATGTTTTTAATCTCTTTTTTTTTTTTTTTTCCCAGTTTAAAGTATAATACATTCTTTCACAAAACCTTCAGTCTTTTTAAGGAAACACTAAGAAATTTGGAAGAGTGTGTCTACCTGTTCCTCTATCCATTATTATATAATAAATGTATTTTTTTCTTTGTTCCTCCTTCAAAACCTGCTGTCCTTGCAGATGGAAGGATTAGAACTAATTATAGACAGACAGCTACCCTCGTCTCCCACTAAAGAATGCTTATTTGTTGTTAGAGAAACATGAAAGACCATGAGAAGCTGGCATGAAAGCATCCCTGTCTATCCCTGTAGTAAAAGGAGAGAGTCTGGAAAGAAAGTTCTCTGAGGATAAGGCTGTGATTTTACAAGACGGATCTAGTCCAAGCAAACCGCCACCCTTAAAGAAAAATCCCTTCTGTCTTTTCTGACTTTTTCCACTCCTAGTTGTGTACTCTGCTGCTCACCTTGTGCTAGCTCGGATGCTTTTCAGACCTCTGCATGAACCAGTTCAGCTTGTGAATTAGGCAGGAAAAATATTTTATTGTTTAGTGAGTTGAGGAGCTCACTGAAGGGTCCAGAGCCATCAGAAAGGGTCAGAGTTGTACAGTAGAAAGCAAAACAGAGACTTTCCCTCCTTCTTTATGAAGCTGCAGCTTATGTGAAGAGAAGCACAGCAGTGGGAAAACTGAATCTCAGATAACTGAAAATTGTAAAGCGATGCCCTTCAAAAAAGTCAAGAAATAATCTTCAAATGAGTGCTATAATAGAAATTATGCAAGTGCAGTCATAAGTTCTAAAATACAGTGGAAGCACTTGCAAGCTGTAGGGGTTTCTGGCCAGAGATTCCGTACTCGTGTTTTTGTTGAGAAAGTTTTGGTGAAAGGATTGTATTTTGTCTTTCAGAAAAGTGATGCTAGGTACGGTTTTGGCACCCTATTTTAGTTGCCTTTTTTTTTTTTTTTTTTTTTATGGACTTCTGTAGATCTCTGCATTTTGATTATTACGTCAGTGCTTCCAAAACCAGAAAACGTTTTATTGGTTATGTAAAAAATTGGTCTTGGCCATAGAATGATGTGGCCTGACTTCTGAGACTTTGAAGAATGGTAGCTGATGCTGAATCCTGGTAGTAGATTTCACTTTGGAGGATTCCAGGGAAAATCCGCTCAAGAAATACAGTTGAAGGTTAGGTAACTCTTCAAATATCTCTCCTCTCTTAGGCTTTATTCACACAGAGATGACTGCTCATTTGGAAGAAGATCAGTTAAAGAAAGCAATTCTCCTTGGAAGATTTGGAGAGCCTCGTGAAGTTGCACAAGCTGTCGTCTTTCTTCTGGAGTCCCCTTACGTTACAGGGAGTACTCTAGTTGTAGATGGAGGCTTGCAGCTTCTGACTTAAATACTACCTTAAATAAGTACCTACTTTAATGTCATGACGGGAGTATATAAATACATACTAATTAAAGGGAGAGGGGTGGAAATGAGTTGAAGATTGGTGTATGTAACTGGGTTGGTATTATTTGGTCAGAGGAGAAATTCAGCAGCTGTGAAGTCCAGCGTGTATGTTTAGCTACCTGAAAGAGTCCATTTGGTGTTACGAAGTCTGTGTACGTAACACTTTAAAAAAGATGTGGGTTTGGTACAGTGATTGTTTTAAATAACATGCTGATACATTTTTAAAGCACTGTATTTTTATAAAATCATGTTTTCTAATTTGGGATGGAGTGGAGATTTTATTCGAATTATCATGTTACACAAAGGTTAATAAAGTACGGAGGCATGTGTATTGGTTGGCAGGTGTGATTGCATCAAGTTTTTCATGCAGGGCGAAGATTGCGAACTGCGTAATTTCTTATTCCTATCAGTTAGTCCCTACAAAGCGGCAAGGCGTTTCCTTTGTTTTTCGTTTGTTTGTAGCTAACACTACAAAGCTAGGAGCTTCTAGATCTTCAGCATACCTGAATTGCCTTTAGGAGATTTAGTTATATGCAATGTTTTTTTGTAAGGACAAAACCTGCTCAGTTCTGTTCTTGAATGTATTACAGTACTCATTTAATCCAGTAGCACTTGCATGTATACATTGAAGGACTGTTGATTGGTCACTGGAGTTGCTAATTCTGTAATACTCTGAGTTTGACCGGCACGTACACAGGTGAACAGTACAGTTGCAGACCTTGCCACAGACTTTTCACTGGCTCAGTAAATGTTTAGAAAACATGTATCACCTCCAGAGTGTGAAGTCAAGGTGTTTTGCTCTGTATCTTCTGGAACCTTGTTCTCCTGTTATGTTGATGCTCTTTAATGCGTATGTATAGTCAATAAAATAGCCATTTATTTTATTCAAAACAGGTTTTGAAGCAGAGTAATTATTCAGCTGTAAATGAACCTGAGTGTTCCTCTAGTGCTGAAAAATTACCAGAAATTTGACCTCAGGCTTTTCTATTGAGATCAAGTAATTTTTGGCAATTGATGTTTTATCATCTCTGAAGAAAACTATGAATGTGGTTTGGGACCTTCACTTCTTAGCTCCAGTGTTCATTGCATCACGATCCAGATGTTGATTCAGCTTTTGAAATTACTTCCTGTCTTGGCACAAACCGAAATACAGAAAGAAGAGATCTCACTGATGATAACTTTGAGTCTTTAAAGTCTCAGATTGTCTTCATTTGTGCAGCTGAGAAATTTTGTCTTTGTGCCAGAAAACAGTGCGTGTTCAAGTTTCTTGCAGGTATGTATTGAGAAATAGTACAAAGAATGGTTGTACGTTCAGGGGATTTTATAGTCGGTTGTGTTACTCACTTTGGAATATAACATACCACTAGAGGTAGTCCTTTCAGGAGTCCTTATCTGCTGTTACCTCTTTGTAGAGAGGTGGTGTTATTTGCAGTGAAAAGTTGCACGTCATATGTGTCTTTGCACCAAAAATATAATTGCTAATTATGTTTCGCTTTGATAGGAGGAATTGGCCAGAGAACAGATGAATTTTTTGCGAGGGCACTGAAGGTGAGGAAGGACAGCTGGTACTCCCATTTTTACTAGTCAAGTAGTAATACGTCAGTAACTTGGCTGCTGCCCATACCTGTCCTTAGTATTTTACAGGCAAAGCCTGGGTGACATACCTTGACTAGAAGCCAAATTATAAAGAGACTAAAAATAATTTCCTCTTGGTGAGTTCTGACCCTAATTATTATTATCCCTTGTTTTGTTGGGTAAGGGAATTGTTAAATAAGCTATTAGCAATGGCATTTTTATTTTATATTTGTGATTAAAACCTGGAATAACACCCTCGGAAGAATCTCAGCATGCTGCTAAGTAATTTCTTAAAAATGTTGCAATACATACTATGTTTTTATTACTGCTGTTGCTATAGGAGCAGACTGAAGTGTTAGTAGCCTTAAAGTCATATTTTTAACAGACCTTTTTTCCCTTCAAACTGGTAAATTAGGACTGAAAACTAGTTAAAAGCAGTAATCCATTTCAGCGTTCACTGTGTACATCTACTCTAAGAATATCTGTCAGACCAGGGTTCTGTCTGGCCTGCTGTGATTCTCAGGCAGTGGAAGTAGTGAAGGCGTAGGGAGGTAACGGATCAAGTGTGTGGTGATGTCTCCTTAGCAGACTCTTGTACTTCCAGCCGCTTGTGATTGACATGTTTGAATCCGGCATTCGACAGCTCTGGTGGAGGCCTGCGGGTTCTTGCATTCGATGAGACACTAGAACAACCCTCCTGTGCCGCTCTTGAGTGGGTAGACCTGTGTCGTATCCTGCCTGCCTCAGTTGTTTCTGTTTCAAACTCAAGTCATATTTCTTTTGTACCTTATGTCACCTTTGTTGTCCTTTGTTGTCTTTTACTTTTCCAGTTTCAAGGAGGGAGGAGTGGGTGGAAGCACTCACAGTATTCACTGTGGATTTGTTTAAAAAAAAATTGGGATGTTTTGTGTTTTGTTTTATATTCCTTCCCAAAATAATGCCCAGTTATTTTGCCTTTTCCTAACCTTTGTACTTATATTTTCAGAAGTTATATGAGAACAATAACCCAGTCCTGAATAATTAAGTCAACTTGGAGTCCATTCCTTATAGTATTTAGGACTGATTTTTTGTATTTTCCCCAGTGTGAATTGTTCTCATTTATCTACAGTGAATTTAGTCTGCTGGTCTTAACACCTATTTCCTCAGTGAAATGGTTCTGCAATTTTTTAATTCCTTTATCCCTTTATTACTTTGAGTAACTTAGTGTTACTGGAATATGCTGTGGCCTTTGGAAGTTGCTGTCTCGGAACCCTTATGAATAGGTTGTGCTCTGCTAGCCCCAGCACAGGTGCCTGTGGTGTTCTGTTGGCGATCCATGTCCTTAGGAAAGAACGACTGCTGATTCGTGACCTTGCTCTTCTATCTTTAAACAATTTACTGATACGACAACTTTTTCTCTTGGCAGCACAGCATCTTTAATGGTTTTTGGCAAGGGAATGTGTCAGATGCCTTTAGGAATTTCAAGCGTGCTGTATTAGATCTCCTTACTCTCATCTCTTTTTAGTCTTTACAAGAACTCTAAAATGTATATCAAACATGACTTTCCTTTGCGAAAGCAACACTGACTTTCCTCAGCATCTTAATGTGGCTGTTTTCATGGCTTTAGAACAATTTCTGGCAGTTTGCTATGTACAGAGAAATGTAATTAGTTTGTACTTCCGTGGATCCCTCTGGAATCTCTTAAAAAAACAAGCAATCCTTCCACCCACAAAACTCCCAAAAGCTTGCTGTCACTTTTGTCAGGTTCCAGTCATTTGATAACGAGGCAGTCTTAACCCAGAAGTTTCATGCTGCAGTTACTTGATTTCCTTCAGAATTTGGGAGTGGTAGCCCCCAGCCATTTGTCACTCTTTCCTCTGTAACCTCTTCTGATGTTTTGCTTCGAGGGTAGCGCCTTCCATGAGTTGCTTGTAGAGGTTCCACAAATGTTCCTGCATGGTACCAAACACCAATTTAGGATTTTGTTCAGAGTTTGGGGATCTTTTTTCTCTGTGGCCTTGCCTTTCCTGAGCACTTTGCTTTTTAATTCGATCATCTGCTTGGCTTACTCAGGCAGGCTACCCGTTCCGAAGGTGGTGTGCAGTTTGTATGCACTTTTGCAGATTGTTCCTCTGCACTCTGATCTGTCTAAATTTTACATTCAGTGACAGATTCTGTTTGACTGCTAAAGCTAGACTGCTGGTTTTAAAAAGGTTGGCTTTTAAATTCTGGTAGCTTTTAATCCATGCCAGCTTCCCCCTCCCCACAAAAAAAAAAAAATTAATTTGGGGTGTGTGTATTTAAAGTTGTCATGCTGAAGTTCAGCGCATACAGTCTTAGTGTTGTCTTCAAGCCCTGCATCTTAGCCTTTTTGCCTTGTCTTTTTGGTTTTGTTTTAGCATAGTTCCTTATTTTATGTTGCTCCATTTTTATGGAAGTCTGCGGTAGTGGACTGTTGTCTTTATTAACAAAGTTGGTCAATATTCTTGCAGAAATAAAAGATCCCATTACAAAGCCAGTCTTGGAAAACAGCATTTTGACTCAGGTCTTGTGCACTCCAGGGGACTGCAGCCAGAGTTGGGTGTCCCTGGTTGGCTGCATGAAAAAAAAACCCAAAACATTAAAAAAGTGGTCTTGGCCTCTTCAGTGTGACATTTATCCCACCTGCAGATAATTGCCCTATTTCATTACAGTTACATTACTGGCCTTACAGTCCTTGGATGTCATAGCTACTGCCATCATCGTAATTGTGTGGGTAATAATACTGTCTAACAACAGGGTTTACCTTATTAGGCCTGGAAATTCAATCCATATTTGATTTGATGAGTTAATACATTGATATTTAGTTTGATTACTGTCATATATATTTTGTATCAACACCTTTCTTGTTTGTCTTGCTTCCATCATCTTTCTGGTATGCTTGTTGTGTCACTGTCCTTGATTAAAAACAGACGTTTGGGTTTTCCGTCTGGTGCTGCTAGCATTTATGCTGAGCTATACATGAATGTTTTGGGGTTTTTTGCATGTGGGTGTTCTGGAGTAGGACTGTGTGCTTGACTGACTTAGCATGATTTCTCAAGTGAATTTTGAAAACTTCAGCCCACTCTCTTACTAGACATACCAAGTTCCTGTGGTTCCATTCCTAGTGGAAGTGAGAGCACGTGCTCTTATTCATCTGATGTTTCTTTACCTGATATATTGCTTAAAACTCTGCTATAATCTGTTGTTAAGTACCAACATCTTCCTACTTACTTTTGGTGTAGAATGAACTATTTTACAAATTCCCACTGCTCCATGTTTCTGCAGTTCCTAAAGAATCTGTACTCCTCTTCCTACAACTGTTTTTTCAGGCATGCATTGAAACTTTGCCTCATCATCTAGCTTTGGGAGTATTTTAAAGCGGCTGCTCTCCAGGTCTAGTCTTTAACTTACTCTAGGTTTTATTCCAGATCTTTTCTCCTGCGCCACCCCATGTCACACTGGTACCTACGTGGCCTTTCACCACCTCCCCAGAATTTCTGAAGAGCCCACCAAGGCATGTTTTGACGGTGGCTGTTTTTGCAGCTCTCATTTCATTCAGCGTGCAGTCCCCGTGTACAGCAAACCCCTTTCTGACTCACCCAGAAGTACTGCTTTTTTTTTTTTTTTTAAACTCCGCTGGGTTCCTGCTTCCGTAAGTATATCCTCACTAAAAGAAGATTGTGTATTGCAGTATTTATTCATTTATGTGCCTTACGTTGTCACTGCCAAGTTAGGAAACCTAAAGCTGTTCTTCTGTTGACTTTACATTTGATCCAGTTTAAACTTTATAGGTAGTGTGATTTGCATGTTCTGGGCTTTAGTTAATCTCTGGAGCACAATGGAGGCCTAGAAAGTTAATTGGTTTGAATTTCTTCTCTGCATTTTTCTAGTGTTTGGGAAGATGATGGACGACTACTTTGCTCCTGGATAGGTCATTGGAGCCTTACTTCTGCTTATCTCTTAAGAAATGTGTAGCTTAGAACTTGCTGTAGGGAACTCGCTGTGTTAGTCTTTTCCTACTTTTGAGGCATATACTGCAGCTGATTATTGTCAGTAGAAGTTTCTAGCAGGACACGTGAAATGCTGGTGAGGTGGTTTGGGGTTTTTTAAGTATTGCAGCTGTAAGTAGGAGCTGTTGCGAGGACAGCTTTTGAGAGCTTTCTTTTATGGTAATGGAAGTATGTGAAGTGTGCTGAGTGTGTTAGCGTGTGATATCCCATGAAGAGATTTCATTCTGGCCTCCTGAGGGCAGTCTATCCTAAGGCATTATTGTATCAGGAGCAATTCGGGTAGTATGTCTATATAGTTTTAGGGAAGTGGAGTTGCCTGTGTAGGTATGAAGCTGGTAGCTGGCATTGCTGATACCAGTTTTGTAAAATCCAGATGCATATATCCTGAGCTATTTGGGGATGGAAGGCATGCTTTTTAAAGATGGGAAGGATTTCAATATTGAGTTCAGTGAAATTTGGATAGAAAGTGGGTATCTAAATCCCAGCCTTCAAAATCTCTTTGTTACGTTATTATCTATAGTTAAAACATACACTGTAATGGTTATCTATTGCTGTTAGACAAATTTTCCTCCTTTGACATGTTGCATAGTTTGAGTGCTTGTATTACATGAAACCGAAATGTGTACTGCCTGTTGCAATTACATCACTTTTTTTTTTTCTTTTTGAAGCATAGTGTAGTTCATTTAAGTAAAGCTAATGAAAGCTTTTCAAGACCAGGTACACCTTCTAAATTCAGGTAATCGGTCAGTATTTGAAAAGACAGGGCAAATGCAGTGGTAGAGAGAAGTCTTTAAAGAGCCTTGGCTCTGCTGAAACCCCAGCATACATTTTATTTTCACCCAACCATTCTGTTAAATTTCAGACCATGTGCTGAAGGCTCCATTTTGCTGTAGATCTGTCTACTGAGTTAGTAACAAATATTCCCTGTACTTTGCCAGGCATCAGCATGACTAGAGCACAACAACTGTGCTAGTATTTTATGCTTTTGGTTTTCATATTAACAGCTCATGTCTGTTAAGATCTGGGATATTTTTTGTTCATTTCGTCTAAGAAAGTACAACAGTGAAACCTACAATCGTCTGTTTTTCACTCTTTAAATACATCAGATCCAATTCTACTATTTTTTTTCTCCTTTCTTTCTTTCATGTACTTCACCATTATAGTCTCACGTTCTGAAGCAAAAATTAAACCTAAAATTGCGTTGGCTACTTGGAGATGTGGTAACAAATTGCCCATTTGGGTGTGATGATGTCAAACGTGTTGAGCCAACATACAAGGAAAACTTACCAAATCTTGCTCGGTATCATTATACCCACATTAGGATAGTGTCGGGGGGGGCCTGGGGGGCAGATGTCACTGAGCTAAGACCGTCTGAGCAAGTGGAGCAGCGCGGACGTTACTCCCCGCTTCCCAGACCGCTGGCTGACACTGCTGAGGCGGCCTTGCGTGCGTAGCGTGTTGACAGGTTTGAAATTGCTGTTTGACTTTGAACAATTTGTTTAGGAATAACTGTGAGCTGATTATACGGTGTGGCTGAAGTGTGTTAGCGAAGCAGTTTGATGTTTTGCAAATTCTCGTTTGCAGATCTCCCAGCTCTGTACTTCTAATGCTAAACGCACTAAAAGTACATGTTGCACCTATATGTTGGAGGCTGTACTATAAACACATCTCCATTCGTATGTTGAAGACCTGTTAAAAGCTCTAGGTGACAGTGTTTTGCTTCCTGCTGCTGTCAGTCTGAGTTTTTATCCTGTTTTTTTCAGGTAGTTGGTAGATTTCTTCTGAAAACCTCCTGCAACCCTGGAGAAAAGAAACATAGTCATTGCATATGTTTTGTATAAATGCCATTTAGTGTGCATACATGATTTTTGATGGTGAGAGGGCTCTGCCAGCAGTAGACTGGAGCTGCATGCATTCTCTGCAGGCTCTTGTAGCTCTTTTGTTGGAAGGCGTATCAAAGGGAGAGCACCTGTAGTTTTGTAGTTCACCATAATTTTCAGGGCACCGGAGTGGAGGTCATGCTAAGCTTTCTGCTGTGCAGTGAAGCCCAATTCAGTCGATCTGTAAATATTAGATTAGCAAGGGCAATCTACTACACCATTCTGCAAAGCCATTTACTAAGTTTTCTGTAAAATCTTTGTTTCTATTAGCACCGTGATGCCTTTCTTCCTAATGCTGTATTGTCTGGCTTCCAGTAATGCTTATCATGTGCCTGTATCTCTCATTGATTAATAAAAGCGGTGTCTTTCCATCTGGGGGAGAACCAAACGTACTAGATGATTAATACGTGAGGTCAGTTTTGTTGAAAAGAAATGATTTATTCAGACGTATTCAGCTGAAGCTGTCCATGAGGAGCTACTTGCATTGCCAAAGTCATAACCTTAGTTTTGTCTCTAAAGAGGAGAACTCATCTGAGCTCCCCTCACTGTATTATCCTTTGTAATTAGGAACTATATTTCTGCTGTACTAACTGCTGATTAATGCTCTGCTATGTCGGCTTCCTCTGACTTTCCACGTGGAGCTCAACCGTGCTTACTGGGAGTTCCCTCCTGAGTTCTGACTTGACATCTGCCAGGAGCAGCCAGGACAAATCTGAACTCTGAAGCGAGGGCAGTGGAGACGCACCGATCATCGATGGTTTTTCCCCCCCTCTTCAGGTGCTGTGTTCTTTTGGCTTCACCTTAGGCTCGGATGCCACTTGCTCTGGGCCAAGACAGATTGCTGATGTCTTAGTCCTTGGAATTAGTGATTGGGAACACTGTGACACTCCATCTCTGCTTTTAGGATGTTTAGGCTGACCTGAAAGTCATTTTTTTCAGGATGATAGTTATTAGCGGCAGCTGCGCCTTTTCTCATAACCATTTTTACACATTGCAAGAAAACACTAATAATCGCAAATGAAAAATTTGTTCTGCTTTTATTAAGTTGGTATTTAATGGATTTGCTGCTCAGAAAAAGCTTAAAAATAATTTAAAAATTACTTCATTCTTCTATTAAGAATTTTAACTCTGTTATGCTTTTTGAATGCGGGACTTTGAGGGAAGCAACTAACAGAGCCTATTTTAGATTTGGAGATCTACGTTATGTAATTACGCTTTTTTTTTCCTAGTGGAAAGTGGATCTGGAACTTTCTTGAAATTCTGAAAATTTGAAATTTTGACTGAATTCAATTGAAACTGTTGAAAGCTGCTGCTGTTCCATACCTGAAATGACACCATTCACGTACAATTCAAGGTCTTTGGATTTCCTAACAGTTGTGCTGATAGAAGAATTACGTTTGATTTTAGGTTTTCATTCATTATACATTATTAAACATGGATTAGTGAATGATCAGAGATTGTACAGCTGAAGTTAATACAGAATTTAATAAAGGTAAAACTTCTGTTGCAGATGAACACTATATTACAAAACTGTTCAGTGAATCTGATTCTGAAGTATTGGAGGAGGAAGTGAGTTAATATGTTAATAAACAGAATTGTGTGTTATACTATAGAACAGTGTGGTAATATGGGTTTTCTTTTAGACAGGCCCTTTGCTACAAATGACTCCAGCAGTTGCCAAGACAAATGCTGCAGGTAAAAGCCATCTCCAAAATCCACTAGTTCTCAATCTGCAAGAATAGAGGTGTGCTGCCTGTTGTACGGGCAGTCTTACGAGGCATTTTCAACACCTTTTGCAGTAGCTTGGAAAAGGTCCTGTCGTTGGCAATGTATTTTGTACCGTCCTTTGTACCATCTGCTTCGTAAAACGCTCTGTGGTGTCTGGGCCAAGAATCGGCCAAAAAAAAAGCTTGACAATGTGTTCAGCTGTGTGTTTAACAGAACAGTTTTGGGGGGCGGGGGGAACCAGCTTAATCCATCCAGCATGATGAGATTTGTAGAGCTCCTGCAGTAAAGGATGTAATCATTCCCAGTAGCGGCCCTGTGCTGCTACTTTGTGTCTCCTTTCTTGTTTGGCAGCTCTTTCTGGACCACTGATGCTACTACAGAACCAGAAAGTGACAGCGGTTGCAAGACTTGGCCCTTCCCCAGGGTTTACCTGTTGCACTGCAGTTGGTCTGTAAGGCAAAAAATGTCTCCTTCCTGGTGGTGGTGGACTGAAGTTTTCATCTTCCTCCTCCGGATAGCTGCTGAATTCATTGCTGTACAGGTACTGGTGCTTGTAGCCTGGCTCTTTGCTGTAAGCGTGAGTTGAGCATTGTGTTCCGAACAATGACATTTTGATTAGAGATTTGGTGCAGTATGAGATTATTTTATGTATTACATCACTTTTGTAAAGAGATGCAAACTGTGGCTTAATTCTGAATTAGAGTCGCAAGCTTTAAGACACGTTAAAGAATACCGTGTGCTGTCTGGAACAGATCGTAAATTTCTTGGGGCAGGAGCTGTGTCTTCACCGGCCTGATGTGTCTTGTGTGCTCATGGCTCTGTTCAAACAGAGAAGCACCGCAGGAGGAGGGCTTTTTCTTTTAGCCAGTTCAGGAGAACCAGCTAGAGGTCAGCAAATTCTGCCCCTTGCCTGTACAGCTGAATTGTGAGGCAGTGAATCTGGCCTGTTGGCAACGTGTGTAACCTGAGCAGGCATTTCCAGTTCACATGTTAATCCAGCTATCCTATACAGTGTGGGTTTGGCAGCTGGGTCGTACAGCCAGAGCGTGCAGCTGATCCCCTCAGCATCATGACCTGATGGATAGTATGATCTCATGAAGTACTTACATACGAAATCCATTTGGGCTGCTTGCAGAGATAAGGATGGAGTCGTCCATGTGTGGGGAATCAAGGCATTCATTAGCATACAACCTAAGTGAATCAAAGTGGTCTTTGAAAGTGGTCGTGCAGAAAGAAACTACTATTTATAAGCTAGGGTTTCAAATTGCACTGTAGTTTGGGTTTGGTCCCCAACCCCCAGGTGGCGGTGATGGAAAAAGGTTGTGTATGTTAACTCATTGTTGCTGCAGTCACGAAGTTGCAGGATAAAGGCATTGTGTGTTAAGGCACACCGCCAGCTGGAAAAAAACACACCACCTCGCTGCCTGTGGAATCTTGCACCTCGCACTCAGTGCTCTTGACAGAGGTTGCTGTCGTTGTCCTGATCAAGCTGCATGGAGGCTTTGATTGCTTTGAGTACACTTGGACTGATCAGCTTCCTAAATAACTTGAAGTCTTCCCATAGCTAAACCTGAAGCCTTGCAAAAAGTTAGGACTTATCTTTTTAGTCCTCTAAAATGATAAAAGTACACTTTCTGGTCATACTAGCTATCTTTGGAGTTTGTGGAGGGAGATTAAACTTCTGAAAGTTACTTTGATCCTTCCAAGGAACTCAGATTTTTGGCTTGAAAAGAACGTCGTTTTCTTGTGCCACGCTTGTATCTCTGAATTTGTAAACCCAAACAGTCCCAGTAACTAAGCAACAGCACAGCTGAATGTTTTCATAAAAACAACTTTGCTGCTTAGAGATGTGATTTACTACTTTAGTGTGTGTCTGTACATATATACAGAGGCAAAAAGTGATGATGACCTCATCTTAAACCAGCTCACAAGAGCAGTGTCAGTTTTTTCGTCTCTAAGCCAAATTTCCTGTAAGCAGGCAGAACTCCATTGACTTCAGTTGCAGTATCACCAGTAATGGCAGTACTCGCTCAATTGCTGATATAATTCTGTTTGTAGTGATGGATGCTTGAAATGTAAACCTAAAAGAAAAAAAATCTATTATCCTGCACCTTTCCTGGTACCTTTGCACAAAAAGCAAAGGAGGAAAAGCTAGTTAATATTCAGGATTTTACAAGTAAATCTTAACACTTTATTTTTTTTTTAATTTTCATATTGCCTTGTTAGACAACTCTTCTTAAACAAATGTAACAGCACTTGGACCATGCCCTTTATTTCGAATCAGTTGAAAGCGGTGTCATATTATAGACACACAAAATAGACCTGCGTATTTTCTAACCTATTAAAAAAAAAAAAAAGTACTTTTATTTGGCAAAAGTTTCTCAGAATTTATGGGTCATATTCCTCTGTTTTGTTTAAACAAGATTCCAGGTCACACGCGGAATATTCCGATAGATTCGAGTCATTTTTAGGCGCCGCACACAGCCCGCATTTCATCTCTATTCATAGCGTTTAAAATTTCTAAATCTTACACTTGCATGCTTCCACCGAAACAGTTAATAGTCTTTACCAGAAGGAAAACTTTCTATTTGTGTAATATTTATTGATGTTAAACCCACATGATATCAGCACAACAATCCAAAGTAATGATAATACATTTTTTTTATAAATACAAATAAAAGGTGGCAAAATAATGCTAGTGAAGCTAAAGAAAAAAGTAAATTAGCATGTCACAGTCGAGGAAAAATTTGGCAAATGATATGACATACCTTTTCTAGAATAGAGTCAGATTATTCCCAGATGACAAACTATGACGTTAATCTAGATTAACGATCCCCATAACTGGTCATATCCTGCACCAGCATAGTACTACCTTATGTGCTAACGTTTATTAGTCACTAAAAAACAAAACAAACTTTGTGTACTTACAAAGCAATACACGTATAGCAGTAATGCAATATATGGTGTACACAATTACAAAATTAAAAAAAAAAAACACTCTAAGTACAGGACTTCTGAATAACTGAACTGAGATAAAAGATTTCAACACTTTTATTATAAATAATGGAAGATACCATATATGTGCTTCATATAAGGAATACAGTGTTTTCCTTTCATAGCAAAGCGTCGTAGCTCGTACCATCAAATGCTCATTTTTCTTGTCAGGCCCAGTAATTCGTCCATCCCTCCCTCCCCTTCATCTGGAATTCATTTGGTTCCAATTTAAAACTGCCTAGCCAGGTCTGACGTAGGCAGGGCTCCCGTCTGGCCCGCATTTGCCTTGCGTTCTGAAAGTAGCCTTCAGGCTCTTCATCTACGGCGCACAGACCCTACCCATTAAAAGAGCTGTCGTTGGCCTACGGTCAGGAGAAGGGAAAGATAAAACCTACCAGAGATACATGCTATGTTAAAAAGAGGGAAAAAAGAAAAGAAGAAAAAAAAAAAAAAAAAAAAAGGCACAGATTTGATGTTGGTTTTTTCCATCTTCATTTTCTACCTCCTCAGATCTGCAAGCTTAGCACCTGTGGTGTATACTTGTCATTTAAATTCCTGTTGCAGTCTCAACCCATTTTTCACTTCCTATACATTTCTAAAACCCTCACCCACGTTACACAAGCTTTAAACAGTCAAACATCCCATACATACGCTCCCTAGTTTTCAGCTCACCTTAGAATTTCAGGTTCTTGACCGGGAGTATTACGGGGTTACAGACTGTCTTCGGGAAATCCAGCGAGCGTTCCACCCTCTCGCCCTGTCCCCCTCCCACCCCTTGCAGGACCCTCCTGCCGCGGTGCGTACTGTTGGTGGTTTTTTCCCATCTAGTTACCAGTATTTGTAGTCTGGAGCAGACTCTTATTACATGTCAGCTCTTTCGCTTCATTATCTCGAAGAGGTTAAATTACTTATGCTTAAACTGTCTTTGCTGTAAGTAAGCCTCCTCCTAGATGGCAAAAAGGAAAAATACAAAAGAATTTAAAAATTACGGTGTTGTCGTTGCGTTACAGAATTGTCCGTACTAACAGCATTTAAGGCAAGATATTTTTTTCATTGTAGAATAGAAGGCAGTTTGCAGAGATACGGCATTTGCTTACGTTTCTCTTCCTTGTCCCTTCCTGTTTTATTCTTACAATATTGCACTTGTTCATTGTAGCTATCCGAATGCATTGCCACTTTGGAACTACAGATAACCATACATTCTAATTTCCTTTGTGATCTAATGGCCTCAAATAAAACATCTTGCACCATTAAGGTTGTGTAGCATCTACTTACTGCTTATGAAGGCGTGTAGTGATAGGTAGTGTTCTCTTCTGAAAAATCTGTCTCTGGTGTATTTTGGCCGTTGTGGAAAGGGTTATTCGTAAGAGCTGAAGCAACTTAGGTATAAGGAACTGGTGAATGTGATTTGTTGTGCAATGTGTACATTTCTATTAATAACCTATCTAGTCTTCTAATTTGGTATAATGAATAAGGAATATATGGTTACGGTGTTTGTTGTTTATCTTTTGTACTCGAAGGTGTCTGCCTTTGCGTAAAGTGACATAGGAGTATCATTGGTCAAGGCAATGGCTTTCAGTGTTTCTGCTTTGAAAGAAAATGATGGACGCAGCCGCCGGATCTACAGGTCATCGCTCTCTACCAAGCCGGATTGCATCGTCAGGTGGACTGGATTTGCTTCAGGCTGGAAAGCTGCTTTGATGTCTAGTCCTTGGTCGCAAAGGGCAGCGTACCGGCTGGCTGAGGGCCGCACCTTCTTTGGCTTGGTTGTCTGAGGTGGTTGTTGCCACTGAGCTGCAGGGTAAAAAGCAAAGACAAAACGTTAGCCATCTTGAGCTGTGCGACAAAGCGTGCCAGATGCACAATCGACCCTTTGTAAAGGAGATGCTAATTTCTGAGCAGCAGAAAACTGTTACAGCAAAGGGTTCTTGGTGATTTTCTTTTCTTTTCCTCAGCATCTAGTTTCACCTTCAAATGTGGTAAGTAAAAACAATAGTGTCTGGGTTTGTTACTTTGCCTTTTTGGCTTTGCTTTCTGCCTTCCCTTGCATCGCTAAGAAGGGTAACAGCAAGGGGCTTGTCTCTGTGCACTGATACCGGAGCGACGGCCTGTTCAGGGGTTGGTTGGTGTGTAGCAAAGGAGATCATCTGGTTGCCGTTGCCACCCCTTGCGTGCTGAAGAATGCTGAGCCAAGTCCCGCTACCGTCCCAGAAACCATCCTTTGTCATTCCAATCTCTCTCTCTCCCCCCCTTAGTTCCTGTTACGAGAAGGCCGGTAAGGAGGTTTCGGTTTAAGGAAACTGTCACTACGTAAGGGGCTGCTTTGGAACAAACTGAAAAATTAAGCAGGAAGCCGTGAAAACATCTACTACGCTTCTGGTAGCTGTCACGGGTGTATTACAGGCTAAGGTACAAAGGAATACACAAGGTTAGGGAAGTGCTAGCAGAGTGATAGTAATAATGATCCACAAAAATAATGGAATCATGCCGTTATCTGGTGTTAATTAGCTATATTTAATATACTAAGCAAAAAACAGAACGCATGCATGCTTGTTTTGCTTTAGGTATCTGAAAGATGGTGGAATGTACTTTGACAGAGCATTTGTTGTCTTGATGTGGATCGTTATTATTGAGGACAAACTATAAACAAAAGAAAGAGAGACCAGTGTAAACCATTCTGTGAATGAACTGAAACTTGTAGAACTGTTGCTTTTGGGGGGATTAATGTGATCATGAAAATTGAAGTCACGTACTGTAAACATCCAGCCTGGCAGTGCAAGACACGATCCCAGCCTCGTTCTTAGCGGAAACAGTATACCAACCAGCGTCCTCCTTTGTAGCGCCCTGAATAAGCAGGCAAATGTAGCCGAAGTTATCCTGGTGCATGCTAAACAAAAGAAAAGTAGAAAATCAAATCGCAAAACAGTGTAGGCTTCTTTTCAATGTAAACAGACCCAATCCTAGCTATGGATTATAGTCCACTATTAATTAATATGGACCTTCCCCTGAAGTCAGCAAGTGGAAAATAAAACCTTGAGTATGCTTAACAATTTGGCAGTTTAATATCCTGTATTGAAAACCACAAAGCAAAAATGCATGAAGTAACTCTTCTTTCACAATTACAGATTAAGGCATCTGGAAATCCGATTTAAGTAGTAGGGACACCAGAACTTGCCCCAACTTCTTGGGCAAAGGATTAAGAAACTTGAGGAACAAGGCACTGAAACGCTCTTAGTTATTTAGAAGGACAGCAATCATGTATTACAGTGCCACATCCGTAATGAGTTCCTGTTCTTGCAATATATCATGAGTTTGCTTTTGAACATTTGTACAAAATGTTATCAAATATTGAAGACAAGTTTATAGAGCTTAGAATATTAAAAAAATTGAATCTTAGTTGCTTAACTACGCGGCAGAGTTATGAATCAAGGTTTCTGCGGAGAAGCAGATGGCTTTACTTAGGAGCCTAGGTTTTCACCAGTGCATTTCTGTAAGCGTTAGTTCTAGCAGAGAAAAACTACTTCTCCACGTGCTGAAAGTGCAAAGATAGTTCTTTACGTCGTCCAAGGCTGGAAAACAGCCTTGTTGTTGAGCAAGCCTTGGCTTGCTGAGCCAGCAGGCAGGCTGCAAGTTTGAGGAAAGGTCATAAATTGTTACAATAACTGGTTAATATTTATGAGCTGCTGTTCACACAAAGTGTTCTTAAGACCTTCTAGGTTTTCATTTGTGTTACAGGATAAATCGTCCTTGAAGCTGTACATGGGGAGATGATTCTAAGGCAGTCTAACCTCACTCGGTCAGTGTTGTACGTCAGCGACTCGTTCTCTTTCTTCCAGAATATCTGAGGAGACGGCTCCCCCGAGATTCGACACTCCAGTCGCACTGGGAATCCCTCGGTCACACCCGTGTTTTGTAGCTTCTCTATAAACACAGGTGCTTTGTGTACTTCCTTAGCTGTGAAAAGAAAGATCGCAGTCATGTTGCCACTAGTCTATGAAAACGTAGCCTTTCTTTCAGCAGTATGCTAAAAACCAGTAACGAAGAATCTAAGTGGCAGGAAACTTAAGCGTTGTCTTCATTAATCACAGCGTCCAGTCCTGGCTCATCTGAAGCGGACGGTCCCATCGGTATTTTAATAGGGAGAAAGCGAGCGCTAAGAGAGCCGAGCGGTTTCCCCCGCCTCCCCAGAAGAACTGAAACGTGGAGCACGGAGACTCGATAAACTGGCTGCACAGTGCTCGTTAAGCGGTGCTCCTTCGGCCTCTGTAAAGGGACGGGCTTTTCATTATAGCAGGAGCTGGCACGGCATTAGTCCCATACGCTGCGGAACACACAAATCGTGTCGCACCAGCTGCCCCTTGGTAGGCCGGGGTCTGCACAAATGGCCATTCGAAACCCCGCGGAAGGGAAGGGTCTGCTTGTGGCCGCAGCCGAGGCAGCAGCCCTCTCTTCTGAACGGTGCGCGCAGCGGTTACTTTGCCGGGCAGCTTACGCCACGACGTAACATCAGCGTATCGCCTGTAACGATGCTACAGATCTGTTACTGCCGGGTTTCCTTTTCTTACGCCCGCCCCTCGAACCATCTCACCTGGCGGCACTTACATTTACTTTTTTCCTGTTATCCTTACAGTGCGCAGTGCGGAAGCTTAGCGTGAGGCTGTTACCTGCAACAATGAGCTCCAGGCTGAATGTATTTTCACCAGCTCGATTGCTGGCAATACACGTGTAGATTCCAGCATCTCGGGCTGTGACTGGCTCTATGATCAAGGAGTGCACACCGTTCTCGCGCACCAACATTTTGTGAGAACTATCGGGATGAATCGGTCTTCCGTTAAGTTGCCAGCTTAAGTCTGGAGTGGGTAATCCACTAACCTGAAGTGTGAACAGAATAATGGGAAATGGTCTCAGCCATACGAAACGCTGGAGGAGTCCTGACTTGCTACCGCAAAGAAGTTTGGGTTTGTTTGCTGCTGCAGGTGTACCACGAGAGTTAAAGATCAAATTCTGTCCCGAATTACACATTGGCTCAGTTGTGTTCATTTACTTACTTTCTGGCCAACTCCCTGAATTCCATGATGTCTTACGGGCGTGACTGAAAAAAAGATGAGTG
Organism: Scopus umbretta; assembly: GCA_013400535.1. Lineage (NCBI taxonomy): Eukaryota > Metazoa > Chordata > Aves > Pelecaniformes > Scopidae > Scopus > Scopus umbretta. Next base: position 20,159 of record VZTL01049559.1, on the reverse strand, counting down.
TCTAGATAGGCTAGAAGCCAAATAATAACACATTGCCAGTGGAAAGGCAGGGCGACACCTTTTGTCTTTTGTTATTGTTTGCTCTTCACAGGGAAGGAGAAGGTACTCCTCTCTAGATTCACTTCTTGGGGACAACTTGCAGACAAAAAGACGTTAGCTGACTGATTATTAAACCCTGAAGTTCCCTTCCACTTGGGTGTAACCTAGTGACGGCACCGCCTGCCCTAGCTAACGCTTGGTCTGTGCGAACAAGTCTTGTACTTTTGAAAGCCGTGCCGTTTGCTGCGGGTACGGCTTGGAAACAAATAGCTCCAGCGTACAGTAAGCGGCAGCCATCCAGGCCTCAATTCCTTCTGTTAGGCAAAGTCACCAACGGAGATGACATCGTTTGAAACTTTAACGGGGGACGGAAACTCAAGTAGTGAAAGGGCTTACAGCGGAGAAGCAGGCTGTCTTTATGGTGTGCGCTGCGTCCCTCCACGCCCCAGCCCCGCTGAATTCTAAAAATAGGTTTACTCTGAGCTGTAAGATTCGCCTGCAGCGCTTTCACTGGAGAGGAGGCAAACTGTGATTGTCACCTTGCTCATAAGCGGTCAGATTAATTAACCTATCGACAGTCGCTGAAACCGCCGATAGGTAAAATGGCTTTGAGAAGAAGCTAACTTGGGGGTTGAGTCAGCTAACGTTACGGGAAGGCTGCTGCTATCCCTTGCGCGATACTCGCCTTGCAGTCCATTCTGCATAGTTTTCCTTCTTGAACGGTCAGGTCTCCGGGAGCCTGCAGAAAATGAGGCCGGAAGAATCGTTCCTGAATTGGTTCATTTTCATCACCACTGTCCCTTGATCGAGATCGTGGTCTTAAAATAACATGAAATAAAGGTAAATTATTTTTTTTCCTCTGCTAAATCAGAAGAACCAAAAGCACTTATAAGACTGCTTTGAATTTTAAATCACTTCTTTAACCTCTACCGTAATTGCTCCGTATTTACACGCATACACAGGTAGCATTCGGCTCAGACTGAGTTAGTTATGACACTGTAATTATTAATTACTTTCATTTCACTTACATGGTGTGGCAAAAGATGGTCTGGAAAACAAGCCTGCTACAGAATCATTGCTTGCATTTACTCACAGTAGTATTTTTGGTTAGAGTTAGGCTTTAAATCACTGAAATACAGGTAAAATACGGCGGTAGGCCTTAGCGTATAGTTTCAGTTCCCCACTTCCAGTGCCCTGTGTGTTTAATCCCTTCGCTGCTGCCAATTGCACCAAAGGTGCACGTACTGTTCCTTAATTATGTTTACCTTTCAGAAAATAACAGCAGCTAAAAGCTAACTCGTCTCAGTTGAGAAGAGCCTTTTCACATCAGACTTCCTTTTCGTCTTCCCTCGTTCCATACTATGAACGTGGCGTTAAGTTTAATTGGATGTGCTTGAATTTGGTTTATTTTGTCCTCTGTTGTTGCCCGTCTCTCTATTACTGCTCTGTTTGAATTCTGGCCAGTCATCACTTTTGCTACAGTATGATCTGTCATAAGTAGATACAGTTTGACTTTTTAATGATCATCACAGGCTTCCCACAGCTGTAACTAAAGGCAAATTCAGGGTGGGGGGAAATCTAGCCCAGAGTGCTTATTAATCATAGCATCGTTACGGTTGGCAAAGACCTCTGAGATCATCTAGACCAACCGTCAACCCAACGCCTCCATGCCTACTAAAATGTAGGAACGGGCACTGAAGTGGGGAACGCGGGCCGACACCTTCGCACGGGCTAAAGGCTCACGCAGCTCGTCAGGTGCCCGAGTCCAGCTCTGAAGCGCCCAAGTTGTTTCGCCGCTTGAACAACGTGCCTAAAGCCCCTGCAGTCGCTCCTGCGCTACAGCTCGTAAGCAAGGCGGAGTAAGCAAAGCTCTAGTCGGCGAGCTCCTGACTGTTTTTGCAGGCGTACGCGCCTCTCGTGCACGCAGCCGGGGTGGAAGGTGGCTGGTGATCGCCCAAAAGCGCACGCCTGTCTTTTGGTAATGAGTTCTGCATTCTTCAATCTGCCAGTCTGTTCAGATTCTTCCGATCTGTTTGATCCCAATCCTGTTGGGACTACTCTAGCACAAAGCCACACTATGACTTCCCTCCCTTGCCAAAAGATTCCCGTCCAAATTACAGTCTCTTTCAGTAGTCCCAGGGCTGGCTAGAAACGCTGGTATCTAGGCAAGTGAGCGCCTCGCAGGGCAAGCCACCCATGCAAAATCCGCCTTCCTAGTGCTGGCGTGTGTCCTGTTCAGCTGCACGAGGCGGCCACGATGGTCAAAACGGGGCGGGGGGAAAGGCGGGAATCGTACCGAATGAAATGGAAGACAAAAAGGTTGGGAGTTTGTGGCCGAAGATGTTTTCTTTCTGACAGTTTTCACGATTCGGGAATGCACCAAGTTTTCAGATTGCACATTTGAAAGGAAACACGAATCAGCATGCTGGTTACTCTAGCGTCAGAAATAAAGAAAGAATGCATTTCTTTTTACCTCTAAAATTGCAGGCTACTTTTAAGCCTTTACCTTGAGAGGTGAAACTAGGGTTATTTTAATTCTAAAACATCTTGTGGTTTTAAAGAAGTGACAGAACGAGTAGAGCCAAGTACTGCGGATTTCTAGGAATGACAGATTGCAATAGACTGGAATACCCTGGGATCAGTTGTGGGTTCTTCAGAGTTGCGACGTGGGCATCAAACTGCAGAGCGTAGTTTCAGCAGTGCTGACGCCGTGTACGGAATGTGTCTGGGGGAGAATCCATGGGCTCGTGTGGCGCAACGCGCTAGGAATTTCAACAAGCAAGAAGCTGGGGAAGAGTTTGTGACTGACCATATAACGATCACTAATTTGGGATAAAGGAGATTCAGTTCAAATTAATCCTCAAACTGAGAGCAGGGGCAAGAGAAATACTTATTTTTTAGCTCTTCCTTAATCTCCTGCATTTTAAGATGATTTATTTGGGGCTCTGGCTGCAGTGCACCGCAAGACGGCTTCGGTGCTGCGGCGTTGAGCACCGTGCCGTCCAAGGGACTGAGCCCAAGCTTGGTACACGTCAGACTGTTCAAAAGTCCAAACGGAGCCAGCGTTTTGGGGCTGTTCTCGGACTGCAGCGATAGCCCGACATTCCCTGCCACAAGCAGCCTGAGCTTTGGGTTTAACGGGCCTAAACATGAAGCGTTAGAGGGGGAGCTGGTAGGACTCCTCGGGGCGGGATCCTTGGAAATGCTTTCGGGACTGCGGGAAGCCCAGTTTGTTCCATGCGGGAATGAGACTGATGAGGTCTTTGAAAAAGCCAACATCACTTCCTAATACTTCCTAGTTATCAGAGAGGGGAAGAGAGCCCGTTTTGCCTGCAGCAGTTCTACAGTACATACCACTAGCACCGCTAACTGTTACAGGAATCCTTCCTTTATTGCCCATTGACTACGTAATTACATCTATTCTGTATATTACAATTGGGCAATATTGAGATTTTTATGGCCATTGTGACCGCTAAGCAAAACACGTGCCTCATCACAGCAGAAACCGGAACCAGAGCCCTCGTGCTCCCTTGAAAGGTTTAGGTAACCAAAATGAATTTTTTTGCATTGTCTACAGCTGTTCAAGCTGTGCTAAATCACCCCGTAAATGCTGTGGGTAATGGCGGGGGGGGGGGGGATTTGAAGGGAAAATTCCCTTATATGGTCCAAAAACATAAACCGAAGCTTCATATGTGAATTGTAAACTCACCAAAGATAAGAATAATGCTTTATTTCTGACTCATAATTCCTTATAAGAACCTGAACTGAAATCACTGAAATACTAAAATATTTCTAATGTCAATCTAATAAACTTCTTTGGCATGCAGTTAGTTCTGCTGTTTCTTTAAATGAACCCTTATTAAAAGCTGCAGAACATACAGGTGCCTGGTAGAATCCTAGTCAGGTGAGATGTTTTAAAAAAATAAAATGCAAGAGCCAAGATCCTTTGCGACAGCTGATAGTGTAATTTCAGATAAGAAGTAATTAGTGACCACCACAAAGAAAGGAGGAGGAGGAGGCAGGCAAAAATTAAAGAAACTTGGAAGTCGCGGCATTTCAGAGCTCACTTACAGTTCCGAGTACGCAAACTCTGCAGAAATGTTTAGACAGCAGAGGTCACATTTCTTCCCGAATGCCATACTTTTAACTTACCTCCTTACTTCACACTCTTTACCTTTCCATAATACTTTTGCAACACACATATTATTGAAAGAAAAAAAAAACCAAAAAAAAAAACCAAAAAAAAGCATCAATTACCTTCTTATATGAGGCTGACCAGAAGGCGACCAGGGACTGCGGCCTCTTTGATTTACAGCTTGAACCATCAGCCTGCCCGTGCAACTTATTCTGCCCTGTTGTGGCGATGGAGAGGAGGAGCATTAGAAGACTCAAAGCCTGTAATGTTCGTAAACGTTCAGCCTGGTCTCCTCCTTTTTGCCCAGCTACCACGGAGTCTGTAATACCGTCTCTTCTTTCACAGCGTCACTGAAAACCATGTGTCAGGCCGCCCTCTGATATTAAACTATTTTGTCAGCTTCCAATCTAAGGCAGAACAGACCGGACTAATTGTGCCCTGAACACAGTCACGGTTCAAGTGTTCCGCCTGGAGGTTTTTCTTTTTAAAAAACGATTATTAGTGCCGCTGGCAATTAGTCCTTAGAACGGTACATTGACTAAGTTGGTGACGAGGGTGGGAGGTTTCTCTCTTAGAGAGAAAAGAGCTAGTTCCAGACCCTGAAACCCTTGGCAAGTGCTGGCGGCTAACGCCTCCAAAGCGGATCGGTCCACCTGATTTGGTGGGGCCGCAGCTCAACCCCCCCCCCCCCCATGACTGCAAAACCCAGAAGAATTGTACAAGCACTCAGCGCGTGCTCCGCGCAGAGCCAGCCTGGCGCGGGGGCAGGAAGCGCAGCGAAGCGCAGAGCTGCGCTGGCGGAGGTTGGAGATGGTTCAGTCGCCTTCGGTCACTTTCAGCGACTGATAAATGAAACGTGGGCTCTGTTCTATGGGGTCCCCTTTTTTGTTTTACTTTGTTTTTCGGAAGGCAGGTTGTCCGCCAGAAGCACGAGCGGTAACAAATTTGGGATGGGACCGCCTGCGGCCAGAACTGCTGTAGAATTCACCACGTAAGGGGCAAAAGCATCTGGTGGCATCAATAAATACACACAACCGACACGAATATAAGAGCTATGTATAAAAATACTGCAGTAAAAGTTTCTATACTTCTGTATAGCAATGTAACAATTTTAATAACTTGTGCAAAACGATAGCTCTTTGATACATGCACAGAAGATGCACATCTGCGCCTCCGCCGCCGGGGCTGGTAGCAGGGAGGCGCCATCCACGTCAGCTTTGCGGTGTGTTTCAGTTCTAAGCCGCGAGCTCCACGCTCAAGCCTGCCAGCATAAAAGCGACACATATGTTTGTGGTGGCAATGCAGGGGCTGCAAACAGCCCATCGTTAACAACTGGCCGAAGCCCATCGAAAAGCCATTTCTCCGGGGTCACAAGCAGCCCTCAGATGGACGTGACCTTTGTGTTACTGCTGGACTGTTAGAAATGAAGTCGCTGCACCCTGCTTTTATTCTCGTGACCCATTTAGTCCACAAGAAAAATATTTGCGTTAAGATAAGCCATTGTGCATGACCTACAGCAATTGCTTAAGCAAAAGCTTGCTTTTTTTTTTTTTTTTTTTTTTTTTTTTTTTGTGTGTTACAAGACCATGAAAGACATCTGGAACAAATACAGTGCTATTCTAGGCACCACTGCGTATTAATCGTTTTCTGGCAGGTGATGAATTCACACATTTTGGGATAATTTCTGCGTATGTCAGTACATGAAGGCATCACAAATGGAAACACAAAGGACAGCGAGGAATTTGGATAAGGAAGAACAAGCTGGAAGCCAAAGATTTGGAAAAGCCATGGGATGAATAGGAAGGAAGCGATGAGTGGGAAGCAATTCATGAGAAGATGGCCTAGAAAATAAGGGCAATGCAGACCGAGGACTGTGGGTGCATGGTGCAAAGAAGCGGAAAAAATGGGATAAAAGGAAACACGGTGAGAATAAGGACCGGACCCGAGCCCCCCCGCCCCAGCTCAGGGGAGGAGCTCAGTTAGGGGACGCAGCCTGTAACTAAGGGCCCAAAACGGGCAAGGCTTTGTGTGTGTCTAGGCCCGGGGTCAGTCTGCTCTGGATTAAAGTTATATGGCAAATTTTACCGCAAACCCCGGAGGCGCGTTGGAACCTTAGTTCCAGGTGGCTGCACTTTACACCGCGGGCACTGGTGCCTGCCGTGTTACCTACCACGGAGGGTTTCCAAGGTGCGTCACCAAGTCACTTTACATACATAAATCCTGTAATATTAGTCCAGATCCCGAGACGGCATAAACTGGCAGAGCTTTAATGAGCTGAATCCTTTGCTTTAATAAAATCAATTTCTATCAGCTAAGACTACGGCGTTTTGCTTGGTAGTTTGGTGGTTCCGATAGCAATGTCCAAAACACAGCAACAGCCGAGCAAATGCCTACCAGTCCATCAGAATCCTGATGTAGGCTCCCATCGTATTTCGCTTTTCTTAAGGAAAAGTTGCCAAATTTGCCTAAGTTTGTGACAGCTTTGAGATGCGGACAACTTTCCATTAGAATTGAGGAGGCTGTGCCAAAATTATTTCCCCTCAGGATGACTTAAAAGAATTGGAATCCAGATCTTTGAGCGTGAAAGGCTCGTACGTTAACTCAGAGCCCTCCTTTGCGCTGTTAAACGCATAGTAAAAGCAAGCAATAGTGGAGGAGGTAAGTGCGTTTGCCTGGGAATTACACGGTGAGGAAAGAATAGAATGGGCTCGGGGAAAGAGACAGATGTTTTGTTTAGGGGAGCCAGAGGAGGATGCTTCTGGTCCTTCTCCAGAGAGGGGGGGGAAGCACAGACGCAGAATTTTATCATTTAACAAAGCTGCTTTTTTCAATCCCCAAACTAGGAACAATACAAAACCAGCTCATTTTAGTGCATCTGAAAACCCACTAACAAACTAGGGTCATCAACGACCACAGCTGAAAACCTAGGTCACTGTTGTGTCATTGAATGAGCATTATGCAGAAAAAACATTAAAAAGCAGGCCCTAAATTTTCAGGGACAGAATACGGTGCCCAAGCACAAGGCAGTGTATTCACCAAGTCCACTAAGGGTTTCAAATCACGCAGTAACGCTACATAGGGAAACTCTGTACGTGCGCTAACACAACGCTTACGGGAAAGATGAACAGGATTTGCTTCCTACCCTGAGCATGTATTTCTCATTTTTATTCCTCATTCTTAAACCTGCTGTGAATTTCCCTAATTTAAATGGTACCAAGTGTTATAACACAACAGTCATCTATGTGTAAAAGCTCCCGGCTTGAAGAATTCCCTCGGCCATACGCTATTTCTTTATTACGTCTTTATTTCTGTTATTTGTATGCGGAGAAATAACATTTAAACCACCTAGATTTAAAAGCACTGCGATTTGTAGAATCTAGCCTAAAGCTGCTGCTTGTGCGTCGGCCGGGTGTACAACCCCATACGTTCACAAGCACGCCGCAATAGGAGCGGGACTGACGAAGAGCAAGGCAAAGCCGGCAGTGTCACACTAAGTAACTTAGCAACATTCATAACAGAGCACAACACGCCTGTTTAGATTAAACTCTGTCTCAGCGATACAGTTTTGTTATTTTACAGTGTGAGCCTACTTGCAGGCCGGGTCTTGGCAAGATGTTTGGTGCTACAGAAGAAAATAATTCGTTACATCCCTAAAGTTGTGTTACTGCCTTGGTTTCCCACGTGCAAGTCCTTCCCCTCACTTTGCTGGGCTGTAGGAAAAGCGGATCGAGAAAGCTACTTGAACAGGGTGCATGAACTGTAAAGTGCAGCCACGTCCAAGGCACTAGCGGGTTCCTGTCGTGTACCTCAGCTCTTGCACTGGGCCTGCGAAGAACAGCTAATATGAACGCTCCGTGTTTCAGAGAAACGTCGTTTTAAGACTTCGGGATCGACACAGGTGACCTCCCCCCTACATGATAAGCGCTAGAATTTTCTGCCTGACAGAATTGCAATCACTGCCTAATGTAAACATGCTGAGGTGCAATATACTCCTACTCGTTTCAAAAAGTTGGCCTCAGTCAGTGAGTAGCGTCAACAGAAGAAAAATGAAATCGCTGGATTGGGTTACTTCTGCTGGTAAACTGGATTTTTTTTCTCCCTTTGGAGTATGTTAGCTCTCCGTGCTCAGTTAGGATACCGAGATGTTATCAGCTGAAACAAATGGTGGAAGAGTGATTAAAAAACAACGCCCCTCCCCTCTGAAACCTCAAACCATAGGAAAAAAGCCTGCTGTTGAGTTGCTAATCTCTTGGAGATGGAAAGGTCCCACCCTACTGATGCAAGATGAAAACAGAAATCTACCTTACATACTTTATGGTGACTTCATCATTTAATTAAACCATGCATACGTAAGATGAGATCGTTTTCTGAAGATTTATGTCCAGAAGCATGTTTGCTCTGGAGCCAGACCTTCATTTACCTGTGGGTTAGCAGCCATAATAGTGTAATTCCCGTCATCATCCAGGGTGGAGGCTGCAGTATGCAGTGAGCAAGTTCCATCAGGTTCTCTTTGAATTCGGTAGTGATCACTTCGTTTAGAAATTTGCTTCCCATCTTTAAACCAATAAATCTGCAGGAAGAAACAAGGCCCGGCTGATAAGAGGTGGGTGCTCATTGCCATCATTTCTCAATTAAGAGCGCTAACTGCTGAATGTTAACTGCTGAAAACCTCTCCAGTAAGCGTTTAAAGAAAACCGGTTTGATCAACTAGTAAAAGCGCAGAACCACGCTCCATGAACCCCTCTCACTAAAAGACAAGTTACAGATTACCATCGTTCAAAGAGAAAGACGGCAGCGTGAACATGTACCAAAGACATTTACAGGTGCATCAGGGCTGTACCCATCCCAAGGACACAACAGCAGCCGAACATTTCAAGAACTGAAAATAAATGTCATTACAAAGAAAAGTTCTACTTCAGAGAAGATTACTGATTTATAAATTTTTATCTCACTTAAATATGAAGAAGTTGGAGAAAGAATGCTATTGCTCTCTTTTCGGAAAAGAAAACCATAAACTGAAGAAATTATAGGAATAATTAGTTCAATAACGGATAAAACAGAAGTAATGATCTCGCTGTTGCAACACCGGTTTCATCTCCTATCCCTCATGCTGACCGGACTGGACCAAAAAGCCAGAAGGGGAGTCAGCCACTCACGCTGGCGATGAGCAGCTCAGTATGCGAGCGGGCCAGCTCACTATCATCGCGGGACTGAAGCCACCAGTGTCACCCCGATGTGACAGACATCCCCAGAAACGGACAGCTTTACAAAGTAACAGGAACTACTTCAAAGCCAGTCAGCACAGAGATAGCCTTTAATAATTGTACGCCAACAGCAGTATAGTTCCAAGCTGTACAGAACAGTTGCATTATCTATCAAATGGAGGTCTTTTCCATTACTTTTGATACATAATTTTATTCTTTGGCTGACCCAAGATCTACTTTCAACGAGCCAAAGAAATGATGCGTGCAGAATAATATCTTACAGTAATCCATAAATTACACAAAAAACATGGATGTGTTTTTAATGCCTCAATCTTGAGGCAAAAAAAAAAAATTTAAAATATTTTGACCTACTTGGGGTGGGGGGTGGGGGGGTGGGTTTGCTGTATTTTAAAAATAATATAAAGCCCCAAACTGAAATCTGCTGGAATAATAATAATTAAAAAAAAAACAGACCAAAAAACCCCCCACAAACAGAAAACATGTGGTGTATGCATGAAAACACACACAGGAATATGTGAAAAATTTTATACTAGAAAGGCTGTAGCCAGCTCCCCAAACCAATATTGGAGCAGACCATTATTGTCATTTCTGAAGTGTGTATTACTCCCTAAGGCCAGTGGTGTTCCGCATTTCTTAAGCCACTTGTGCAGATACCTACACAATTTTTAACGGGGTTAAGTCGTACAAAGTAGAGCAAATGGATTTGTCCTGGTCACATGACTGCTGGGACTATGTAGCATGAGGAAAACAAGCACAGTTTCCTCAGTCTAATTCTTGAAGTGAGAATTTCGGTCTTACAGTGAGGAAAGGGTGCCGGCTTTCCAGTACCAAGGAAGTGACAAAGCAAAGCACAATTCCTGATAGAGTTTAATACGCCAGGTTCTTCGTACTTGCCAACATTTCAAAGCTCTAAATTCATTCACTTATGGGGGGGGGCAGAATTAAGGATATACTTTTAAACTTCACAAAAAGACAGTGGAGAACACTTTGGAGGGAATGAGTGGAAATGTCCCTTAAAAATTAATCACCTTGTATGGTTTTTATATTAACAAGCATTATGCGTAACTAGAAATGATTTCATTTCCTCAATAGCTGGTTATACTTGTTTCCCATCTTGTCTGTCAGCAGCCTTGCAGAGGCTCTGTGGTGCTAACAAAAGATTTAGTCATGTCTTCTCATCTGCTGACAGAGCACTTACTGGAGATGCAGCAGATATTTGATCGCTTATATACACAGGCTAATGGACGCTGGTAACAACATAGCTGCGAAAAATGAGTTTTAACTTGCACGCTTCACATGTGTCATAACGTTGCTTGGAAATCTACTGCATTAAGCAGTAACTATTTAATAACAATGCACTTATCAGAGATATCAGGAGACATGCCAGGAATTATTACATGGAAATACATGCAAATATGAACTGAACCAGCTATCCAAGCATCACGCATATGTTGTCCAATGCTCATTTCCACCAAGTTTAGAAGCACTGGCATCATCACTGGCTTTCACTTATGAGGAGTAAATTCTTAATATTACCTTTATCTGACATGGAGTTAATAAGTAAAACACTACCACTGCTGGAGACAACGGCCCTTGCGGCAAAGTATTTTCTCTCTAGGACACCTTTTAATAAGTGTACCATTAAACTATGTAAGCACTGAGCACTGCATGTGGATTGCTTTTATTTGTACCAGATTTTCAGAAACCCATGTGTAAGGACCAGAAATACAATGGAATACACAGTAAGTACAAAAGGGGTTTTGATCTTGGGCAGCACGGGCATATTTAATCACTAGGAATTATATTCAGCCATGTGAAGAGCAAGCAGTACAAGCTTTATGCCGCATTCATGTCTCAATTAACCTATTGTATGGCACTGCCCTAATTCTGAAGAGAAATATCTCTTAAAAAGAGGTGTTCCACGAATCCTCCTCTATCACCACAGGTTCTCATTTTAATGAGAAAATAGTTTTACATTACACTGAAGGCTACGACAAAAGCAGACTCAGATTTAAAAAGTCACATTTATGAGGACGGAATTTGCACATCAGTATTCAATTTACATGGCGTGTTCAGGGGAAAAAAATAATCAAGCGAATAACCCCGCTTAGAAAAAATCCCTTGTAATGAATGCCAGATTTTAGAAACACTACAGTCCTTCCCAAAGCCATTCCTTGGCAGAGCTGACAGAGTACTTAGAAGGGAGGAGCTTCAAGTCAGTAAATTATTTCCAGCTTTTCATTTGCCAAAGTAAAGTATTTATTCAGGGGCAACACTTCCAGCTTCAACAAATGACAGCAGAAGGGCAGCCCTCAGCCATTGAGCGTTTCAAAATTGCTGTATTGGCGTGCTCTGGCCGGTAAGGGGAAGATACGGCCTTTGACATTTGCAAAACCCAGCTAACAAGTAGCCATCCAACAGGACTGAAATTGGTTCCATCCCAAGCAACTTGACAGATCGCACAAAGCGTCTGCAAGTGAACAGAATAAAAGGTCACAGTCCCAGGTGCAAGAAAAAAAAAAAATCACTTCTTAACGTGCATGCTTTGACGCTGCAGAAAAAACAGAACATCGTATCTGAATCAGAGTGCGTTCACATCAGACACTCCTCTGCCAGGCCATGCTTTAGCGGAAGTACTAACAACGTGCTTTCTGGGCTGTGCAAACCCTAATGCCAAAACAAGGCGAGCGAGGGAAAGGAGACATCCTCTTTCATCTGTCTTGAATCAGATTAAGATGACTGTGAAACTACACCTTAATTGAAAACTGTGAAAATTCGGGAATGGCTAAGTTGACTAAGGCTGACTCATAATAGGTAACGCAGCCACTTAGTCATAAGCCTCAGGCAAAAAGAGGACCTCTCCAGCACACTGCACCTCTAACACCAGCGAACCCCTTTGTCTTCCACCCTCATTCAGCAGGACACGCGCTTCTGTACGGTCATCTCAAAAGTAATGCTGGGCATCAAAGGTTTGGTTTCAGCCAGACTGGGTTAATCTTCTCAGCGTGTGTCTTCAGTTTGAAGCAGGAGCGCTTTTCTGATATGACTATCTGATCAGCCCCACTTTGCAGTGGTTCACGTCGTGTTGTGGTCTTGGAGCACAGAATTGGATTCCTTTCAGATGAAACTAATCCAGAAAATGTGCTCCAAGAACACATCTAATGTGCTGCATCTGCTTCAGTCGGTGGGATGAGATTAGAGCTAGCCTGAAGTAAAACCTCCCAAAATGCATGCAGGGTTGGATCTCTCATTCCACAGCTTTGCTTTTCTGGGCCACACTACTTGATAATGTAAACATAGCTCTAGTTCTCTGTTGTTCCTTCTCTGCTACCTGACAAAGCCCATTTTTCTTTTTACCGTTTGTGCAGTATCATACACCTATATCATTGGACATGTGAAATCATTTGCATTTTTCTCTGTTCAAAATCCTAAATACCTGTAAAACTTACCCTAGATGAGAGACGTGGATGTGGCTGCTGCTGTGAAGATCTTATCTAAGAGATAAGACACCTTTGATCTTGTCTAAGAAAAGAGGCTCTATCCACAAGAGGTCACTGTAAGAGCTGCAAGGACCTCACGGGGAAGATACTGGCTTTGGCAAGGAAGTTGAAGAAGCTACTGCTCTTTTTGCCTGCTGCATAACAAGTCAGTTGATCGCCAAGCAGTTTTTGAAATGGTTAAACGCAGCCTACCACAGGCAGGCATTCTTCCAGGCTACTGACATCACGCAACGGGTACTTTTACATTTGCTAAAAGGAAATGCTTCCCAAGCCCAACCCTCCCTCAGCAGCTCATCGCTAAAACCTCGCTATCGTGTCTCATCTTGCTGTTGGGATATATGGGAGCTTATGGTATTTTATTATGCCTTCCTCTAACTTTCAATAAAATTTGGTCTTGTGAGGTGTGTAGATATTAAGTCTGCAACGCTGAAGAATGCAGAGATACCATGCTGGCTCCTGAACCAGAAGCAACAGATCTTTGCATTAGCACGTTGCTGTGTCTGAGCTAATTACCCATATTAACCTGATGAAGTTGCTTTTTGGACTGCTGTGCCAGCCCACATGGGGTTTTCTAGCCTTGCGCTGCATTCTGTGGTACAGCTGTACCCTGAAGGTAACTCTGAAAATGACGGAAGTATTACTTCTAGGTAAAATAATTAAGATGAAGTCTCAGGAGGGAGTAACTAAGAGCTGAAGCCTCATAGTAGGATTTTTGCCTAGTATAAATCTAAATAATTCCAGTGATGTCAAAAGAGATTTGACAGTTTATACCAGCTAGGAGTCTTGTCTACTGTTCAGCTCAAAGGGTCCAGGGACTGACTGTAAGGTACCAATACAGAGTTCTTCCGAGTGTTTCTAGAAATGTTTACCTTCTTTTCTTACCTTTGGCTTTGGATTTCCTGCCACTCTGCATGTAAATGTGACTGGCATTCCCTCAAAGATTTTGTAATGCTTCAGCTTTATCTCAAAATATGGTGACATACTGTTATCAGTAGCTTCATCTCCATGTTGCACCTCATCATCTGATTCTTCCACAGGAGATCTCTCCAGCCTGTATTCAATTTCAGTGATCAATCTTTGCTCAAAGCTGGAGACTTTATACTCCTGTCAAACAAGAAAGGTACATATTACTGTCCAGCTTCAATACATTGCTCAGCAAGATGTGTTCCTAATTTTTTTGGTTTTTTTTTTTTTTTTTTTTTTTTTTATTCTACCGATCTTTGACAATCCATTAAGGCTTAACATATAAAAGGAAACTATATCTTGTTGAAGAAAAACACTATAATCCATGCCTCCAATAACTTCCCCATGAAACAATGAAGACATCTGGTATAAGGCGAAAATTGTATTTCATGTTATCTTAAGGTCTAATTTTTAAGGGGAAGGAAAGTCATTAGTTGCTGGCTTTTCATTTTTTTTAAAAAAAGCCTATAAGAATAAAAGTATTCTGAAGCAGTTCATAAAGACAAGAGAAACACACTAATATTTCCTTGAGGGTACAAGCAGATTTAGAGTGGGTTTTGTTTCCAGATGGCCAGAAGACCATATGGTTCACATCTGCTATTTGCATAGAACTGTACCAGAGGCTGCACCACACAGCTAAAATGATTTTGTTTACAGTTGCCTGTAACAACAGGGAAGGGGGGAGGAAAAGGCAACACTGGCAGCCCATGATAGTTGCCTCCCTTTACTGCTCTTGCCGTGGTCCCCTCTGCCTGGCCAAAAGTATCACTTCTTCCTTAAAGACAAAATTTGTCATAAGAGTATTCAAGATACAGAAAAAAGTGGAAATTTTCATCCAAAGTAAAGCACTAGTGCTTGTTTAAATTTGCTATTCAGATACTAGGAAATGTTACTGTGACGTACACAGTTATTTACTTTCTTGAATGGTTTACTCTACTTTGCAGTACAAAAGTCCTACTTTGAATCTTAGTGGTAACAAAGATAATGCCAGAACGTAGGAAAGCGCAGAAGCGGGGGGAGGAAGGAAATCTTCATTAGACAATGCTCTTCTCAGTCAGCAGAAATTCAGGCACTCTTTCAAATGACCTTCGGCCATTGTCTCTGACCCTTATTTTATTTAAGGTGGAACACACGTCTCATATGAAGCCTCCTTGCCCATCCTCTTACCATTGCCTCTGGCCTGGGAATGACATGTAGTCTTTCTACTGACTGGTTACAGAACTAATCAAAACCCTCAATGACAGTAAAAAAATGGAAGAAGAGAGAAATACCTTTGTAAACTGCAGACATTTTTAAAATTTCTTTTTTCCCTGAAAGTTTATCGTAAAAGTAAACCATGAAGTACACATGGTATATATAAGGAGCAGCTGATTTGGATGCAAGGCAGTTAGTTAGTGTATGTTAACATTAAGGCAGAAAGATACTCAAGCATGCCATTACTGCAGATAAGCTGCCTGCACTCAGAAAACTAGGCTTATAGAACAACTTTTAACACTTTGAAGGGAGTGCAGCCCAAATTTTCCCAGTTATTAACGCTAGGTGACCTCTTGTTATTAACCAAGAACAGTAGAAGGGAAAGGGCAAAGACAACAGAGGAAAAAAAAATAAAAATCAATGGACAAAAAAGCAAGACAGAAAAAGGCAAAAACATTAACCTTTTGAATATCCACAGGACTTACTACAGAAGCACCAACAGAGCGAGCTTCCTGCAAGGGTAGAGAAAAAAGATCAAGAGGCAGAAAGAAGACCAAGAGGCATCCATGACAGTTTCTCAGAGTTTTTATCAGGAGAACATACTTCATGTGGTAACATAAGCAAACGAATGCTACACATTTCCGAATAGCAACACTGGCATCTGAACAATGGAGAACACGTTCCTGGCCTTTCAAGCAAGCTTTCTGTTGTGTTTTTGGTCTACATCCAAAAAGTGCAGATTACACACATAAAGAGAAGGTGGTTTCAAGATAGTAGATGTATTCTTGCCTTGAGAGACTTAAAGGTCAGGACAGAATAGGATAAATGGAAGAGTTTAAAGCAGAGAGCAGGCATTTGAGAACTCTCAACCTTATTCAGTATGGAAAACCCAAGCAACAGGCATGTGATACTCCAGCTTACTTCACTGATATGTAACATATGACTTCTGTAATCAAACCTGTCCTGTATTGTGTATATTTATTATCTTCTGTAGGACTTTTTTTTTTTAAAGACAATCACAGCCTGTAAAAAAAGAAAAATTGAAAGAATTTTTTTAGGTTCCTATGAAATTGTAGAGTTATGTGGCACCTGTACAGCAGACTCCTCTTCTGGTTCCTGTATATTGAAGACAGTTGCAGCACTGTCTGCTCCCAGCAGTCGACGAGCCATTTTCTCCTCATACGTTAATCTCTGAACAAAAAATAAAGGGGTGGGTTAAGGGGGAGGGAAAAGAAAGAAAGAAAAGTTCACATTTCTCCTTAAGAAGTACGAGGGAGTTAGACAGTAAGCAATGCTTTAAGTAATGTTAATAAAATAGAGCAGCAATATGTTTCTAACAGAAATTTTCTACCACAGTTTGTAATGCATTTTTTTTGCATTACAAGTGGCTCCTCTGGCTTAAGCTACCCTTGCCCTGACTCTGCCATTTGTTTCCATCCTCTTGCCAGGAACTTGGGCAAGAATGAGCAATAGGAACTGCTTAAATCAGCATGGCCATCAAAAAAGCGCATGTCAAATCATCCCAAATCTTACTCCTAGTCATTCTGCTCAATTTTTACATTAGAACCACACAGTAGAAAACTCTGCCAAAAAGGCCAAGGAGATACAACTCTCCTTTGATTATTTTGTCAAAAATATGACAGCTTTATAGAAAAATATATCCTTTAAGATTTTTTATTTCTATTTCTTCTTACTCTTTAGGAAATTAAGGAGACAGCTTATAAAGGATAATTTACACTCAGAAGGTAAGGTTTTCTTTTAATTTGCTTTAAGTTTACAATTCAATTATTTCATTATTATTCTTCCTTCTAAATTCAATAACACATTTCAGGCACTTAGACACTTTCTTGCAAATCAACATTGCAAAAAAAATGCCAGTGAATGAAAGGCAAACTCATTACATGGTGAAATGCCTCATTTAAACCAGACAAGTGAAGGAAGAATGGAAATTGTCAAACACTGCATCTACCTAGTGCTTCCATTTTTAAAAAAAAAAAGTTCATTTAAATTAATTTTTAAAAGATGTCATATTGTAGCTAAACCAGCAGGCTGAGACTCATGAAAACTAGGTACCAGTCTTGGCTTGGTTAAAATGTCTAAGGAAGCCATGAACTTTTCTTCAGTTCAGTTCCTTCTGTGATCACTCCAAGTGCCCACAGCCATGATTACACAAACAGAATCACCCAAGACAGGAATCTGCAAGGCAAAAGCCTCAAGGCAAGCACAAAACTAGAGTTTACTTGGTTCAAGCTCCCATATCGTCTGATCACAGTTTTGGGTTTGGCTGTCCCCCCTCCCCGCCCTGCTTCAGGCCATGTGGGCTTTTTCTCAGGACATTCCATTCATTTGTCCAGGCCAAACATTTCTCTCACTTTCCAAAATAGGCATTGACAGTCATGCTCAGCCCACCTCCTTTGAAAAAATGGGAACTTATACTCTATGAGAGTGATTCTGCTTAACTGCTACAGAAAACTGCCAAACCTTATGCAGTCAATGGAGAAAGGTAAGTATAGCAGCACTAGTCGCTCTGAACATTTTCCCTACTTCACTCCATTGACCTTATTAAGAACCAGAATACAGCAGCTGCAGAGTAGTCTGACTCAATACATTGTTGTGAACTACACCACCATAGTCCAATCTCAGACGTGGTAGTAAACATAGCAAACTTCTGAGCATGGTCCTGAGAAACCTGAAGCACGCTACCTTCCAGTGACACAAAGGTATCCCAAGGCATTCAGATGCTTGAAAACTTTTCACTGACAAAACAGGGGTGACAATCTACATTTTCAAAATTACTTTCCTCTTAAAAGAGATTCCTGCTTCAAAGATATTTAAATCAATGCCTTAATAACTTAGGAGAGTCGCTTTTCATCAACTCTGAGCAGGAAGACTTTGGTATTTTATTTTTTATGCGTATCTTAAAATGCACAAAAATTAATGGAGAACTTTGCAGCTGTGCATTTCAGTTGTTTGATATACTTGCCCATTTTACCTCATTTCTTGACTCCTCAAGCAGATTGTTAATTATTCAGAAAGTCAGTACGTTAGTACTATAGGCTGTTTTTTATTCTATTGGTCAAGAAGTCCCACAACTGCAGGATCTAATGATGACTGATTCCTAATGGGTTGTTTCTCATGACAAACAGCCTTGTCCCCCCTCTCTGATGTCCACTTACCACCTACTCTTTCCCCCTGTTGTCCAACAGGGCAAAAGGTAGAACGAGCTTGGACTGATCAAGAGCTATGCGTATGCTTACTAGCAAGCCACCCAGGGATGAACAGTCAAACGCAAATGGCCTCTGAGGCTGAAAAAAGCCCTTGAGGTACAGACTGTGCAGGCTTCTTATGTGAATTCATCATCCTGGAGACCTCCGTTGCTTTGTTATGTCCAAGTGAAGTTTTTCAACAGGAGAAGGAATGATAGGCCAAAATGTACACTATCATTCCTTATGGAAATGCAGCTTTGGAAATGCAATTAAAAATAATAAATACATAAACCATAAAAATAGCCTACAACAATTATTTTATATGCAGCATATCTGAGAAACTAGCCATGATGCCCACTCCCATTCCCCAGGCTATTTTATGTTTTTATACCGGTTGTCCATTGTTCAAAAGGTCTTCCTTGAAGCGAAGTTTTCTTTCCAGATCCTGAATTACAGCATCTTTTGACCCTTGAATCTCTTCATCTGATGCTATCCTAGCAGTTCTGCCTGTTTTCTTGGGAAATCCCCTGCAAAACAATACAGGAAAATTCAAGAGCATTCCTGAAATCATTGGTATTTAGGAATTTATCTGGAATCACTGCTATTAGTGAAGAAAACGACATTGTGTCTTTGAAATTAGAGGTCTGGCATCTTACTTCTATGCTATCCCTTCTAACTCATATCATTGATTAAATAGTTAATTTAAGGACAAAGTTGAACCTATGCTGTATTCGTGCATTAGTTAAAATAGTGCTCAGAATTGTGTAGTGGTGGCTGTAAACACCATACACTCAAAGAGGAAACTGATGAGCAATGGCAGTAAACCAAAGTGAGAGGAAACATGAAAGAGACAGCATGACTAGATAAGTAGGGATAGAAGATAAACTAGGTTCCTATAAAGTACCAGCTGGATAAAGATCAGAAAGATGTAAGACAAGGTAGTTAATTATTAATTTCCTATATTATTTATTAACTAATTCCTTGTTAGAGCTTTTTGATACACAATGCATAATTTCATGTTTATTCTTCATATCTCTGTGAACACATACCCGGAAGCCACCATGTAAATGTTGTTTCTGAAAGAAGAGCCATTCACAGAGTCTAGGTTACACTGGCAAAAAGAAAAATTGTCCCTGTAAAGCAGTTTTCAGCATCAGGGTTTCACAGTGGAATAGGAACCATTTAGCAGTTTGCATCCACAATAGCTAAGCTATTCCTCATACCAGTCTACAAGTTATGACTGGACTTTCAGGATGGCTCACTCCCATCTCCTAGAATGGCACAGGAAATTTTTTTCCAGTCAGCGCTATATTTCACACTCTTCAGTAATGTTCTGGTGGCTCTGTTGCTGGAAATGCCCAACAATGGTGGTTTCTACTGGAGGTCAGCTGTTCTTACACAGTTATGAACATTGCTATCAGTATTTGAAACTTATAGCACACCCTATTTCTCCAGCAAAGTCACACATTATCATTTAAAATGCTGATACTGATTGAGTATTAGTTTGGAGGGTTTTTTTAACTTCATCAACTAAATAGGGCTCAGCCCATTACAGGGGAATGACTTATGCAAAATATGAAACTGAATCAGGTAAATTGCCAAACTCACAGATGACACAAATGGAAAAAAAAAAAAATTAAACCAGCATGTAAAGGGTAAACTTCTTTCCACTGTG